>JAPUBX010002428.1:0-14731 GCA_028672205.1 Proteocephalus fallax
CAATTCAGATCAAGTATCTTGTCGTTGTCGAGGTAGCAGAATGAAATAAAATCCAAAATTTCATCTTCGCTGAAAGAGTTACTTACCAAAATGTTTGTCTACAGCAATCGGTAGAACCGATCGCATTGGGTCGCCCGAGCGATATTTAAGTAAACGAGGATTTTATCCTTTGTCATCCTACAAGTTTGCGGTCATGGCTAGTGAGAAGCATACTTCAAACTCATAAATTCGAGGCAGAAATCCGACAACTCATAGTATCCCAATGCGAACAATAGAAGATACAGCCGTTCGACGGTGTCAATGGTTAATCTTGGTTGTCTCGTGTAAATGAACTCGATTAGTTGATTCACAGTCCTGATGAAACAGCGAATAAAGACATAATTGTTGTTCGTTGACAGATTGAGATATTGCCGCTCTAATTGCTATAAGTAGTATTCCTATTATAGGTCACCGATTCGGTGTCGAAATGTAAAGGAGAGTTGTTTAATAAATTTCAATCGGTCGCAATGCCAATCTTAATAGATTAAATGAACGGATATCAGTAAACCGGCGAAGTTCACCGCGCGATAACCACTTTGTTTTTTTTCATGTTTCGGTTTCGCAATTTATCGGTCAAGACATTCGGATATGCTAATTAAGGATGGATAAAATATATATTTTGTTGCAATAACGAAATACTACTACTTTAATCTCGTGAGTAGGCAATACTTATTTTATATTGTTAGCAACGATTAATGCATGTTCGATTAATTCAATTGTTTAATCAAGTTTTACTTGACCGCAATATTGGACAGCAATATCATCTATATAGGTTGCATGATGTTCATCTTACCAACATGTTTTTCTTATCATCTATTCTATCAATCAGTAAAAACAGGTCATACCGATGCAAAAATTGTAAATTTAAATGGATGACATTCAATTAATTTTTGGTGCATCAAACGCACCGATTAAATGGTCTCACCATCCACAACAACCTTCGTAAGAGGAGATCAGTACAAGGATTCTATCGTCGTAGAACGAGGAAAGAGAAAAAAAGGACAACTTCGTCTTCATTAAGATCCACTTATAAGGCGTCGTAATGCCAAATGTTTGAATGCACCAGATAAAGCATAGCTCGCTAACGAACTCAAAAATGTGCGTGTATTGTAATTCCATCGAAAAAACCGCGAAAGTATTCACACCAGTCCAGCTAAGTCGCGTGACTTCAACGAAAGACACACTCGTACCCGCCCTAATGAAGAAGGCTTCCGTCCGGTCGAGGATTTGTGGACCAGATGTGAGCCCTGCACAGATTACGGGAACATCGTCAAAAGAACCAACAGCCAACTATTGCACTGTTCATGGAATTCCGGGCGGCATTTTACTGGGTTAACAGTGAGTCCCTCTGGGCAGTAATGGAATCCCGGTTAACGTGACAACCTTCTGAAGTCATACTACTCGTGTACCCGAACAAAGATTGTACGTCTTTGGTGAAAAGTTCGACAAGAATGTCCCCGCGTTTTCGTTGAAAATGATAATGCTGCTCCCGTGTTGCAGCACACCGGCGTACAAGTTATCCTGGCCACGGTTTCGTAAAAAGTACACCAACCATATTTCACCTGACATCAATTGCCCCTAGCACCCTGGAATAATCTGTTAATTTTATTGAAATAAACGAAGTTTAATGATGTTTTCTTGATTTATTGTACTAAGGTGCATTGATGTCACAAAATTGTTGCAGGCCTCGACAGACAAATCTTTCTCTGGTAATCCACATTTTATTTCAACCGCATCTGACGTAAAGTTAGCTTTTGCAATGAGTTACAAGGATTTAATTTTTATTGGCAAACGCGCTAGTAATAGAATCGGGCATTATTTAAAAAAAGAAGTTGGATGGCTAGCGTTTCAAAGGACGACAGGCCTATCACCTCCTCGAGGTTGTGGTCATAAGAATTGTTTTTCAAACCTTAAGAAGGAAATAACGAGGCTGTTATCTTGTAATATAATTGGCCTTCGAAATTGTCTCCATTGCCAGGGTCCTATGAGCCATATCAATGAATACATGCTGATTATTGTGGACCATTTCTCGGCAAATATTATGCTCTTTTTGTGATGGATTCATTTTCACGTTGGCCTGAAGTGTTTTTGACGACGAGTGCTTAGTTTGACTTCACAAAATCAATGTTTCGGAAGTTATTCAGCCGTGAAGGCAATTCGCTCGTTTTGGTTACGGATAATGGTACACATCTGACCGTCGACCATTTGGTCAATTGGGTGAAAGGACTTTGATCCCGGCAATTGATCACGGCTCTTAGAAATCCTCAGTCCAATGGCTTAGCATAGAACTTGATCAAGACCCTAAAGGCAGCTATATCATCCATCAAACCAAGTTCATTTACCGATTTCCCTTATGCAGTACCGTAATGCTTATCGAGCAACCACTGCTTAAAGTCCGGTTGTGTTATTCAAGTGGCGCAAACTCAACACATCGTTCCAATGCCTTTTATAGGGAGAGGTCATGTTTTTCAAAGGGAATGATTTTCGACCGTCTCGCGGCATTATTCTTGGAAGAAGTCGAAATCGTGTGGTTACTATCCTCGATGTTACTGATTTATCAAGTAATCATCGGCATATCTATCAAATTCGGATTCGTTAAACCAACTGTGCCCGTTACTGATTCCCATCCTTCAGAACCAGCTGATCCGGCTTAAACGACTCATCCGTTCGAAACCAATGCTGCCAAGCTTTACCTCGGCGTTTGGAGCGTTTCGGTTTGAAATAACCGGTCAACTATCGCATACCATTAAAGCTGCTGCACCCAGGTGGATGTGGTTGTTGCTTATTTTAACCGTGTATTTATTCATTGTGTTTATCTATGCTTAGTTTTATGCCGCACTTTTACGAATATTCTTTTAGACGTTGCTGCATGTGTTCCTTAAATGTCTCAGTTTTCAATTTGAGTTAAACCGGTAATGCATACAATTCGTATATTTTCTATTGCGGGTTAATTCAACCCTCGATACAATACTGTCACACCGACTATCAGACCTCTGCAAATTCCCAGCCAGCTGGATGTTTTCGACTCTTCGCCACTGCCGTCATTTTTTGACCTGTAAATATGAACCCACTCGATTATCTCCATTTCCTAGCAAATCTCTTCCAGAATCTCATCAACAACCGGCATTGCATCAGTTTAGTTCGTGCAAAGCCACCTCCGAGTAGATGTTGATGCGTCGGCTTTACAGACGCGACATTGCCCCGCCTCTTTAATAAGGGGGACAAGGGGCATCCCCCTCCTCACCTTTTGTCAATAAATGTTGGCTCTTGTTAAACTGTGGGAGGTGTCACGTGGTTTAACAGACACACATCCGCATAGCCTGACGCTGTCTGACGTCCGTGTCTGTTGTGACACTTTAGGTCTGCGCGCTTCAACCAACGAGCCCATCGCCCCCGAGGCAATCCGCTTGCGCAGTCGTTTTGTATTAAGGCGATTTACGACGGTTATCTGGCGATTGCTTGGCTTGCGGCGAGTCTCTAACGATGGCATAACATCCGGTAAAAAATCACCACTACCAATCTATTCATACTAACACTTTCCTCGCAGCCCATACCAACTGTTGCCAAAAAATGTCCCAATTTCTTGTGTTTTTTTTCATTTCATCTTTATTTTTTGTTTGTTCGAATCGGCTCGAGATAGTGCTGACAGTTCTACGATAGTTGTTTCTGGTCACGATTAATTGGGACCGGATAGGTGTCGTCAAAGTTATCTTATTTCATGCACCTAAAGGTCACAGTTTACGTGGTTGTGTGCGTTAGCCAATCAGGTGCCAGTTGAATGGAGTGGCATACATAAACACATCGTTTGAAGTCACTACCCATGTAACCAAAGTAATATGAATGGGAACATGATAACATTGCCGACTCCGCTTCCTCCGAACTAAATCAGCCGGTTGCAAATTTGAAACACAAACAAAATCAATCCTCAAATATACCCGAAAATATGTGAAATTCGCTCCCGTGTCCTACCGGAAGCATCTTATTGGTCGGTTTATCAAACAACTCATCGATGAGAAGCTGCTTTTACTCGAACAAGGCTAGATAGCAAAACGGAACGCGCCTACCTTTTTAGGCTGAAAAAATTGATTGGGATAAGGCCCCAGTCATTTGCCGGATTTATGAAATGAAATGTAATTGTACTTATTGTAACTCTAACTGCTGCGAATATATTTTTCTCAATGTATTTAGATACATTTAGGCACGCAATAAACCACAAACACCATTTGCCCATCGATCAATACACTTTCGTGGTAATTCGACGAGTTACTTTTTATGGAATATACCAATTTTATACGTACGTCAAATTTGCTCCCGTATTCTATCGGAACAAACTCGTTGGCAAACTCAGTTACAAAACTTTGAATGAATAACATTTAGTTTACTGGCTCATTTATTGGCCAACCGCCAGGGTTGTAGACCCCTCATCCGGCAAGCGTTTTTTCCTCCAATCTGCCATGAAACGTTTTTTTCGACGCGAATGTGAATAAAAAGAAGGTTAATTTTTCGACATTTTTTTCAATTATTGATCTCTTAAATTGATGACCTTTTCGTAAAAGCGTTGATCTATTTAGTTTATTTTACGTTATTAAATAAAACCTATTTCGCAGTTAATTTCAGAAGAAGTTCATTAACGAAAGCAGAACTATTAATGATGCCTTTTGCGAAGTAATTTCAGTTCAGCTTCATGCATTGTTAAAGGTTGTCTGCAATTCGCCCAATAACGGAAATCTGTAATTTGTACAAATAAGACAGGTCTGTGTGTGTTTGTGTACCAATATTGTGCAGCAGAATTACACGTCACGCATTACCTCGAATCGGTAGGTGTATTCTTTTTATAATTTTTCCCCAACTATTATAAGTACTCGCATTTCGTTATTGGAACATTCAAGCAAACGCTATATATTCTTTCTATCCTTAATTTGAATGTCCGAACATTCAGAATGTCTTGATCGACATATTACGTAACCATATTACTAAAACAAGCGCCCTGGGATTGTATTAACCTCTTCGATCTTTAATTCCATTGAAACTGAATATGGTTACCAATTTAGAGGAAGAATAACACTCGTTTGCTACTTCATTCGATTTCAGTAGACCGGAACCAGAAACAAAAATACATCCACCTACTACTCTAACAAAAAAATACTGTATATTCATAGGTAATCCTCGTTTGAAATGTACAATTTAGATATGGACATCATATCACCTGCAGTTAAAGTAGTTTCCCTTCTCGTCGTACAAAAATAGGTCGACGACTTCAACATAACGACAAAAATCAGTTGCTGGGAGTGTTGGCTGGCAGGGAAGGGAGAATCCAAGTTTTCACAAGTCTGATAAAACCATCAGCGATGAAGATTGTCTCTCTCTCACGTCTGCGATATAGCGGCTGCGGTGGATGAGAAGGTTTCGGCATTCGCGCCGGCAAACACGAAGATGTCTCGAACAAGAGGAATCACGTCTAAAAAGGGTTGGCCGACAAACGTCGTCAGTTCCTCGTCACAGTAAACATATGTGAAAAAACGATAATCGGAAATTGACTAACCATCAGAGGTGTCGCTTTCGAGGTTATCGGGGTTTTGCAAAAGCGCTTCTGTGGTGCATCCCGTGATTGTGGACTTCAGCCGAAAACTCATTGGCATATTCTTCTGCTTCACGGAGATTTGGTCGTTTCCTTGACGGACGTTGGGACAATCCATCACTTCTAAAGATTACACTCTCGTCACCAGCAAGACTCCTAAGATGTCCAACGAGCCATGGCTTGTGTTGAAGGATGAGTTCAAGAATCGTGTTCAGTTTGGTGTCGTACTCATCTCCAAACTGTGACGGGCCGAAACATATCGCTATGCACTCGTAGGTGCACTGGTTGACCGCTTCAAGTGCACGATTTCGCCGAAGGTCGTTGACGATCAAATCCAGCGTGGCGAATCTCCATGAGAGCTTTTCCTCCTTTTCGACTACCGCAGATGTTTGCTGATCTGCGAATGACTTTTCAAGCTTCACGAGAATAGCCAATAAAAGGTAGGCCAGAGCGGTGGTGGGAGATTTATGATAGAATCTGCAAGCCGAGCGGTAAGAGGCTGCCATTTGGAAGCCTTAAAGATAGGTAAAGCAAGTCTTCGAAGACAGATCTTGACGACGCTTGTTAGCACACGAAAGTTTTTCCACGCCTAAAGCTGCAAAAGGGACTCGGGGTCCACGGATGTCTGTGAAAATGAAACAAAATCACAGAATTGGACTTCAATACTTACATGAACACATAATTAGTACTAATGATATTGGGTTGATTGGGAAGATTTATGCGATTGCACAACGAACGGGGTAATCGGGACTAGCTTTTTGGTCCTCCAGTTGTTCTCCGAAAACCGGGCCGATTGTTTGCAGTTCCGAGAAGTCAGGATTGTCACCTGAAGTATAAAATGCCCGAATTCAATTACCTACTTACTGTCGTTATCAGTAAGCGGAGTACCACCCGACAACTCACCCAAAACCACGTCAATCCTCCTCTGGAGCTCTGCGGGGGTGACAGCGTCCACGGAGGAGGAGGAATTAGCCCCCCCCACCGTGGACGCCGTCGCTTTGTTTCCGGGGACGTTTGCGATGCCCTTGAGGAAGGCGGTCGCCGCGGCCGGAAGGAATCGAAACCTGGAGGAATTTCCTTCTAGATCATCAACTTATTTCCCCGGATCTGGGAGTAAATATAATAAAAAACGGTTGGTGCTGGTGATCGTATGCGATGACTAAAGCGACAGGGTTCGGGGGAATGCCTTTTCCAGCCATTCCACCCAATCACGTGCGTCCGGCAAGCGAAAACGGGGACCCTAGGCGATTGAGCTGATCGGGCCATTTTGTCAAGAAAGGGAAACTGGTCGATAGTTTTAACTGCACAAACTCTTCAAGGCTACAAATGCGTCGAAGGTGGTTGACGAGGAAATCCAGCCTTTTAAATCACAAGGTAGGCAAAATTGGTCGATTATTTCAACTGCAGAAACCGTTCTTCCCATGGATAGATATCTTACGTGCTCTGGACGGTAACCAAAATTAAAACGCACCTTGTAACTTATCGCGTAGGGGCTTTCTCCCAGTGACGATTGCGTCGAGCTTTCGCCGGGTTCAAGAGTTCGACAGACTCGTGCTGCTCCTTAGAAGACTCGCCTAAGTGATGTAACCTTCGTTGGACTACTTTTGGTGACCACGCATAAACAGCGAATATAAAAGGACTCCTGAGGACTCCGTGTGGTCGGGGGAGGCACAAGGTTCGCGGAATTCACCGCCGAATTTACGACAAAGACCCATTGTGTAAGACGCGGTTGCATCATCGGGAAATATCACCGTCAACAAAGTGCCCCCGTTTGCGACGAGTTCGAAATCGTAGCCATCAAGGCTGGGGCCTAACTTGGATTCCATCATGACAACTTAGTAAACGCATTCTTGAAGGCTCCCATGATGGTATATCAGCAAACAGCTGGAAGCTTTTTTTTCAATTGACTTTGATCGAATTTAATTTTTTTTATACCATTGGCGAATATTTCAGAAATTATTCATTATAACCCTGCACACGAATTTATTATAAATAACAATCAACACAAATGATTTCTTATTAGAGGAAGAAACATTGTCAGTTCATTAGCTCATAATCGTTGGTTAAATCCCACAACCGTGTGTGTTCGTCGTTTTTGCGTTTTTAATTTTTAAAAAACAAGCGCTTACGATGCATACCGTTTTAACGTGAGGAAAACAAATATTCTAAGTCGTTTTATTTCAAATTAACCGACGTTGATGATCATTAACACGTCCCTTTTAAACGACGACGACTGCTTCAAAAGTGCTGAATTCTTCAGGGGCATCGAAGCACAAATTCAACTTGAATTTTGGCAAGCTGGATTTATTCGACTAAAAACAAATTCAAATTATTTCATCAAACATCTTAAAAGAGATTCTCACACTTTTTATTATTTAAAAAAAAACAAAGGAATTCATAGACACGATATTTTTCAGATTTAAAACAAAAATTGATCTTACGCTAGGCGTTTTCTTAAAAAGGACAAACAAATACAACGAATAGCATAACCTTCACCAGTCGGAAACTGTTAACTCACCGAACGCCAAGAGCCGATTTCGAAACACTGCCAGTTCTACACTACTCGGAGCTGAGGTCAGAAGATTGCACAACGTCCACTTACTTTTATTGGTCTCAGTATGCGAAAAAAAACAAAACATCATGACTGATGTTTCCTGCGTGCATCCAATAACAATCAATCTTTTTTTGAATACGACTAAGTTTGGTTTAGAACACGAATAAGGCATAGGGGACATGTTTTTCCAATTTGTTTTCTTTGGTTGGAGAAACAGCATTTCGACTGACGACAAGGAGGTCCCTCGTCGATCCGTTCCACCAACGACCAGAAGAAAAACCTCATTTATATTAGTTGCCGTAACCTCCATGGCTGCAGCATCGGCGCGTGCAAAGTTAAGCGGCGGCAACCTCTCCCATGCAGCACTAAGAAAAACATAATTTCTCGATTTTACTGGGAAATGCAGTGAATGCGTTAAAGCTAGGCAAGCTTACCGTTTACTTGATAAATATTCGCAGGAAATAAGATAACTTTCCCCTTCTCCCCTACCACCACAAACGAAAATTGCGTTTAACGAGGAACAAATAGCAATTGAGTAGCGAGCAGTCAAAAGCGGGGGACCCTCTGAAATGCCACCCGTCTTGGGATCAACCACCATTACAGTTGAAAGCGCACTTTTTGTGTCCGGGTCCTGTCCACTAACCAAGAACAACGTTTCTGCAGAAATGAAGACAACCGTACAGATTGACAGATAACTTGAAATCAAAATGGTCATGTGTCTCAACTACTTACTCTCACAACGAACAACCCCACGACAAGGAACATAAGGAATTTTGATGTGGATTTGTTGCTCGACTTGAAGTTGTGGTAAAATCGAGATTAACGTCATTTTCGCATCCTCCTTCAATTTTCCATAAACCAAAAGACTTTTTGTAACCTGCGAAGAAGGATTCACCCTAAAAATGTAAAAAAAAGACGAGAAATCTAATGAACCATTTATAATTTCGGTCAATTAGAAAATAGTCATAATATGACAAGACAGTTGTTTGCATCAGTTCATGGAACCATGTAATGACAATTAACACTTTATTTATGTATGTAAACGCAAGTACGATAAAACCTTCGCTTTAACATTAAAATCTTGTTAATACGACCAAGTAAGGAGATTATTATTTGAAGATGGGTCTTACTTGTGTTCGCCTGAAGAAGAAGAATCGATTTTGCTTAACGAGGTCGAAGGAGCTTTCATAATATCAATAAGTATTTGTCTAAATAGAAGCGTAATAGAAATGCTGTTGTTTCATTTTCTTAGTTTCCTCATCAAAAAAACAATTCAAATTGAAACATAAAATGTCCACTCCAGTGTATTCAAAAGTAATCAGATTCTCACTGGAACATTCGACTTACCGACAACTTCGATTGGATAGAAAAGGCGAATCTGTGCAGAAAACTTCCCGGACTGTTTCCTGGGATAATTTTGTAACATCAAGGGACCCCAGTAGACGATTAAATGTGCTTTCAAGTTGCTGGCCATTACCAAGGACGTCGGCATTAGTAACGGACCATGAGCAGATGAGCTCGAATAACCTGTCGTTTTGGAGCGAGGAGAGTGTGAGAAAATTCACAAGTTCGTCTTCAGTCAGAACCTCTGCTGAGACGTCGTCAGCCGAAACCGCTGTCCACAGGAACTCATAATACCGATCGCATTGAATTGCTCGAGCAATGACCAAGTAATGTCGAATTTTAGCTTTTGTCATTCTAAAAACGTCAGTCTCATTAAAATCAGAAGGCCTACACTGACGTCATGAATTTTAGGCAAACATCGCACAATTCCTCGAATTTCAACGCGAACGACAGCAGATACAGCCGTTCTACGTTTCTCGGTCAATGCTACTTTGCTTGTGTAAATGTATTCCAGTAGTTGGTTGACGGTACTATGGAGAGAGTTTATGTCGTGGGAAAATATGCGAAGTGTACCTCTTAGAAAACCGAGGCCAGGACAACTGGAACATTGATCGCCCGCCGGACGACGATAGAAGAACGGTCTTCAACAACGGCACGCGGGCTCTAACCACTACACGGTGAGCCCAATCACCTCGTCTCCACTGCACTGTTTCCAAAAAGAAGTAAAGGTTTCTACAGAGCCATTTAATTACCTTTATATGAAGGTCCATACACTCGCCTCGAATTCGCAGTTCATTAATTTCAGGGCATCCCGTCATAATGGGCTAGCAGCAGGATTGATAAAACCAGTAGTAAAGTTTAACGTTTAATACCAGTACGAATAAAAGTACCTGTCTAGGCCAGCCAATACGCGAACAGGCTCGGATAATTGAGTGATTGGATGGATTTAATTGGTCACACAGATGGTGCGCCGTGCGTGCATCAATTTGGGAATCAGCCAATAACCGCGCTTTACTTGGTTTATCTGTCAAGAATAGGATCGGGGAATTTGAGTCGGTGTTTGCGTCAGGGGGGTGAAAGTCAAAGTATATGTGAATAATCGAGGCTATAAATAAGAGACATGCCTGCCACAAAGCGCCATCCTTATAACAAGTTATTCTCTGAGTTATGTATCCGTCTATTAACTGGTTTATATGGATTCTCGTGCGTTTATGATCAAAGCAACTGATTTCCAATGCAGTTAGCTAACTGCATTATGGCGCCCTTAAGAAGAATTATAATTATTGGAAGACAATATTCGAATAATAATATTTTTCCGCCGGACGCCCAATCAAGCAATAATGATTGGCATGCAGCATAATTTCATTCAGACGAGTACAAATCGTACAGCGCCGACGGCTATTACGGAATACATAGAAAAGAACATAACTTAACCATTAATCATTAAGAAAGGTTATTTATTGCGACAAATTATGCAAAAACATATTTTAAGTGACAAGTTTCGCACGACATACCTTTCAGATGATTTTTTAGTTTTGTTTTCTTATTGTGTCAATATCTACTCGTAGCTTTCGGTTACGTCTGAAAATCAAGGTATCTACAAGCAATGAGAGAAATTGTTCAATTATCTAGAAAACAAAAGATAATTTGGCCAAAATGTCGCCGATGGCATTTCGAGACACATAAAGGGAATTGTTATTCGCCTTCTTCGTGAAAAACGCAATTAATCAAACGGACAATTGTCATTCGTGCTGCCAAAAGGGCTGCTGGAGAACTTGTGCATAAACTGTTTACAAGGTGGCGGAATTAATTCGAATTAATGTTGAGTCTTTGAAGCTGTCGTCTAGAAATTATTTTGTGAATTTTCAGTCGAATGGGCTGTAGTTTAACCAAATGAAGCCTTAGAACTGAAAAAAAAACTAAATTGCATTTGAAACAGAACAATTACATACATATTATGACCGCGCTTCGTTTTTTCGTTTCATTTAAATATAACTTCCCCCCCACATGTCGAAGGCGTTAGAACGTGTTGTGCTAAGGACACCCGTCTAGACACCCACTTCGATGTAGTCAAGGCTTATGCGTGACAAAATGCTGCAATCCACAGCAAACATACCAAAATTTAAAGGTATGTAGGAGATTGGGTCACTATTGGAGAAAGTCAAATTTTATACACGAACCAAATCAATCGTAAAATATGACCGAAAATAAGCTAAATATTCTCTTTATATCGGAAGCAACTCTTTGGCAAACTCGGTTACAAAACTGTCTATCAATAAAATGTAGTTTACAAGCCCTTTAAATGGTAAACCACAATAGCTTAACACCATCCCACCTTCAATCTAACATGAAACGTTTTAACCGACAGAATGCGTGGATTAAGACTCGACCGATCTAATGCAAATGACAGCTCTGAAAAAACGCCAATTTTTCGAGACTTTTTCAATTATTGATTTATAAAATTGATGAATGTTTTTAGAGGTGTCCCATTGTTCTGTTTATTTAAAGTGATTAAATAAGATAAACTTTGCAGTAAAATTCGAAAGCAGTTAAGGTTGTCACAAGAATACAAATACAATCCCCCTACTCGGATCAGCGAATCTTATGCACGCGAACAGCTAAATTTGTTGTCGATGTATAAGTGGATTGTTTCGACAGATTTTCTCGTTCAACAAAGTACAGACTCATTTGCTACACGGATTTCGCAAGACGTCTTTAATTGCAGGTAATTTTCAGTCATTACTACTACTAATTAATTTATACCAGATGTCCAAGACTAATAAAAACGTATGTAACAAAAAATAGTTTCCTCATATGTCGCTATTGTTAAGAAGAAAACGCGTACTGGTCTGTGGTGTATTATTGCGTACGGTAACTAAACTTCAACGTAGCAAATAAGGGTAACATACTTTAACGGTAAAATTAAGCCTGGGGTTAACTTTAATTCCAGTAAAAACGCTCAATTATAGTCGGGTTCAAATGTAAGATATCAATTTAAAATGATTCAGACAGAATCAACAATCTCGATTGCCTTAATAAACAACTCCCCTATTAACTCAGCTTCCTGTTGTCCCTGAGGTCTGTTGTGAAAGAGACCGTAGAGCCGAAACCTCACTTCACTTCTACCCCCTCTCCACGAAAAACACGTTCATCTCGAGTTTGCCCCAGTTTAATGATGTGCTGCTAGTCCGTATTAAAATTGTTCATGGTCCATTTTGTGGTGTTGCTAGTCTACGGGTATAGTAGTAATTTGCGTTTTGCTTTCAATGTCGATGGTCAATTTGTGTGTTCTTATTTAATTGCATCAGAAAATGTGTATTGGGTTGGGGGATATAACTATTATATCGGTTCGAAATCCAGCGTGACTGTGGTAAATCACAAGACGTGTGACGTCTGTTATGTTCCGTCGGTTTTGGACGCTAGGTGATCGTTGCTGGAAGCCGGGGCAAATATTATGTTGAAATATTAAACCCCATCGGTATTTTCTGGCGCTGACGAAGGTCAGTGGAGCGGGTTTAGGGAACCGGGACTCGCTCCATGCCGTTTGCTTTTCGGTAACTTTTTAAATCGGATTTTCGCTTTTGGTGAGTCTAAGTTTAATGGTTTTCGAACAGTCGCAATTGGTGGTTTTTACTTAATGTATTTTATTAAAGTAATAAACCAGGGCGCTCCTGAAATTGGCGAGCTGTGCGATGAAACAGTCGACGAGGAGCTTGCGGTACGTCATTGCGCCGAGACTTTCTCAGGTTTCTGATGACAAAACTCTAAATCAATTGTCATGGGGTCCATTTTGTGATGCTCCTGGGGAATTTCGTTAAATCGAAGCAGTCCTCGTTTTTGGTAGAGTTTAAGAAAAAGCGCCTTAAAATCAGCTACACGGTTTTCGAACATTTTTGGAAACACGTTTATAAAATAAACGTTATTCGAGTTTACTTTACTGATATTTCATGTGGCCCGATTTTATACTTAATAACTTAATAAAACCTAGAAACGTCAAGACTACCGATTTGACAAAAAAGACGGGCGGATTTTATAGAGGTTTGAGAAGTCCAGATTGTCACCTGAAGTATAAAATACGCGACTACATTAACCTACTTATTGCAATTATTAGTAGCGAAGTGCGACCCGGCAACTTACCCATAACCACGTGAATCCTCTGCTGGAGCTCTGCGGGTGTTAGCGCGTCCACGGAGGAATAAGACCCCCCCCCCATGGACGCCGCCGCTTTGTTTCCGAGGAAGTTGACGATGCCCTTCAGGTAGGGGATCGCCAAGGCTAGGAGGAATCGAAACCTGGAGGCATTTCCGTCCAGATCATCAGCCGAGTAAACGAAATTTTCCTCAGTCACTGCTGCGTTGGAGACGCGACGCAAACTATCTTCTGGGAGCAAAAACGTATAAAAAGCGGCGAAGGTCAAGTCGGTCAGATTGTCGATCAGTTGTGGCCTCAACGCTCCATGCCAGCAAAAGGCACAGACATTATAGTATTGTCGACGGGTTCCCAGCTTCGCTGCGTTTGAACATCCGATTCTTATTTCGTGGCCGATAGAAACATCCGGGGCCACGTGGACACCGTTTGCGTAAACAATAGCGTTGTGAATCACCCCGTTTACAATTGACCGCTCTGACTCTGCCAGTGTTGAAGGGAGAATCTTGCTCAGTTTCGTGTCGTCTTGAGTTCCGAACAGTGACGGGCCGAAACATATAGCTATGCACCGATTGACCGCTTCAAGGGCACGAACCAACGCGGCTGTTGCCTGATCTGCAAATGACTTTTCCAGCTTCACGAGAATAGCCAATAAAAGGTAGGCCAGAGAGGTGGTGGGAGATTTGGGACTATTTTAATTTGAAGATTTTGTAGGCCCAATATCAGAATGGCACCATGGCTAAAGATGAAGGTCGGTAATAAATTGTATTGCTTATTATTCGAACAATAGTTAGGGCCCGAAACTGCCGACATGGCGCGATGTCTAGCGCCCGCCGTGGCGAATCTTGTCTGTCCAAGATTAATCAATATGTTCATAACATTAAGTATGCACTTACTACTTGCGATTATGAATTGGAAAAACAGAAAGGTATTCCGGACTGCATGTTTTGATCCCATTTGGTGTTCAGAAAATGGGAACAGTTATTTACAGATTCCAGAATTATTGAGTGTCTGCTTAATCTGAGTCCGAAGGTTGCATCGCCTTTGACTGGTGTGCCATACAAAGCTGT
>JAPUBX010002429.1:0-15461 GCA_028672205.1 Proteocephalus fallax
ATCCCCTGGTTAGTTTAAATGCGATTTTTCTGACTTTCTATGCTGATCTACGAATCCAACTCATAGGGATTCCTTTTTTTGAGTCACTATCGCGAATTGGGGTTTAATTCGTCGAATCAAAATTCATTTAATTTACGAATGATATGATTGTTTCAACAAGTAGAGTCTTTAAAATAACATAAAGAAATGGCAAAACGTCATTTTTTGTGCAAGTTACTACAATTGTTTCAAAACGAAGTATCTGTGAAACCAAAATATCTCAAAACGAAGAAGGTCCTTAGCGAAAGAGCTTAACTTATGCGGTAAGCACGCACTTGTGTGCGATTTAACTAATAAACGCGTCGGATGTGAGAAACAGTGAGCGATTGTTTGATGGCGCGCGAATCGATTCAAAAAAATGAGTGGACCGCAGAAACAGCTGGCATTTCTGTTTCGTTGTGATTACGCAACTCTGGCATTTCGTCGCTATGCTTTGCAATAGATATTTAGCCAACGCCAGTCGTATTTTTCTATTTTTTAATAGAATCAAAGATTTACGTGCAAGTAAACGACGACTTTATTTATAACGATCAATGATTATTCCAGAAAAATAGATTATTTAAAATTATTCCCTCGAGTAGATGTGTCGATGGAAAATTAATTATTGAAGGTATTGACATGATTAAGTCGTTACGATTTTAATTCATTCAGTGAAGCTGCTTCGTCGTCATTCTCGTAGACGTGTTATAAAACCTGGTTAGGCCCGAACTAAGGGTCGGCATTGGGTAACCCAGAGCTTGCATGTTATGACCATTGTAAAGCTAATAAATCAAATACAATAGCCGGAAATACAATTGATATCGTGAAGGCTCGTGTGGCGAAAGTTTGTTTTAAACGTGAGCCTTAATCGAAAACGTCTTCTGCTCAATCTCTGTAGATAAAAACAACATGGATATCACGTATAAAATAGAAAAATAAAAAGTATTACAGACAATCCGTCTATTATACATTCAGGGTTAATCCAACCCTATAGACACTACTATCACAGTTTTGCTAAAGTATATTTCGCGAGATACGAGTTCCCAGTCGAAACCCGTGTATCAGTCTGTAGACGGAAAGGGCTGTGTTTTCAGGTTAGCAATCCGGCCATCACTATATTTCGTTCTAAGAACAAACAATTAAACAATGCTTGCAGGAAAACTTAATCGATTTAAATGTAAATGGGAATTTCTAATTATTTTTTGAATTTTTTTCTAGGTGTTACCACTGATTGTAATCGGTGTAATAATGGTCTGAAAACTGTCAGTCTTAGCAAATCCTTGACTTCTAAAACTGTGATTCTGGACAATTGTTCGAATTTCTGTTTCGTTTTACTTCCAAAATATTAAAAAAAACAGTCCTTGTAGAGTACGTGAACGATAAATAAATTTTTTTGTTCTTTATGGTTGTTGTTTGCTTGAAATACGTCCATATTGAATGAGCGAATTATTCGTTAACCGGACTATGTGTTGGTTTGTATGATGTTTTAACGATCGAACCAGTCTCGGGCAAATAACGCCTCAAAAACGCATCAAACTTGAAACTCGACAAAACTGGACCAAAGCCTTTAACCAAAAGGCTGAGAACTGCCCAGATTGACTTCCGGTGTTTCGAGTCAAATTAAATGCGAACGGAAGTCGACAAAACGCCTATGGTTTGTTGTTTGCACTTATGGACATGTTCGAGAATTGTGCGAAGGGCAAAGATTCGGTCCACATATCCCAGGACGCGCTGGAAGCCTCAGTGGTTTCGGAAGGTACTAGTGTAACTCCCTTAGTTGAAGTGGCTTAGTAGAAGTGCTAACGTCGACAAAAACGTCTTTGTATTTTTGTTTGTTTGGCTGTGAGTGTCATATAGCTCGCGTCGAACGAAGTGAATGTTGTCTGGCTGGTATTCTGTCGAGCTATCAAACAATTGGACCATCCCATTACTTTTCTTTCCATCTCTGGTATCAGTTGTCCCGCGGCTACCGTTTTGCCGGATAAAGCGAACGAGCTTCCCGAATTCCCCAGTGTCTCCATGTTCCATGCCACCTCAGACCAGTATTTTACTGGTCCAGCCTCCCTGAGAGCGTGATTTGTCGTCTGAGGTGTTGCAATTTGGGGCAGCCTTGAATGCGGCAGTTTTTGGTATTTGCAGATAGCTGAGACTGTTGTCGGCGGTCTAGTCTGTCTTTTCTTCCAGTTCGAGACCGAGCCTTTCCGGGTATTTTAACCGAACTAGCAACTCGAACAACTTGCGACCGTTAGTACCTCAACGAATACAAATGTTTACTAAAATATTAATGACAGAATAATCGTCCGCATACAGCATTGAAATTAGTGGGTTTCCGAGGGCTACAGTTTGCAGGATGCGAGCTGGATATGATAAAAAAGAGCTCTTGGAAGTCCACATTTTTCGAAACAGTCTAAGGCCACCAGAGAACAATGTAATCCTCGATTTTTGATCAAAACATGAAGTATGCATTATTATTCATAAGAATATAAATAAGGGGACGAAATTACGACAATGATACCGTCATACGATATACGTAGCACCGCTTTGATCGTTTACCCAGAACTTTTGTTTAGACGTTCACACTATAGTGGTTGGTCGATAGTTGCACACATGAGAATTAGTTTTACCAAACAAATTATCTTAACGCGACGCCAACATTTCGTCGTACTTCGTCCACAAAATTGACTTGCAATTTAACTTTACTGACATACTTCGACCACACTATGCTTCCTTACCGATTTCTTCTGGACGCAGGTAACGATAATGACACATCGATGATAAACGTTATTTAATCTCAGCCGTCCGTCTTGGATCTTAATGGATCCCAATTTATCTTCGTTTACCTTTTTATTTTAAATTAAATAATATTTATTTGTATGAAGACGTAGTTGCTTCAAAACCTGTAACCACGACGACACCTTAAATAATGTTTAAGTACTCAAGGAGCATTGTAAAATGAAGTCCAAGTTTTGAATGGGCGGTTTGGAATATGAGGAAAGTTTAAGTACGCCATCACTGGAAGCACGCCGCAAGCCAAGAAATCGTGGACCTCTTGCCATCTCAAATAACTGTCGTCAACCGCCCTAATACAAAATGTGTAGATGAGCGACTGCCCCGGGAGCGCTGGGCTCGTTGGGGAAGTCCGCAGAATTGAAGTGTCACACCAGACCAGTCAGGCGTGTGTGGATATGTGTTTGTAAAATCACGTGATACCTTCCACAGTTAAACAAGATGCAACATTGATTGACAAAAGGTTAGGAGGGGAATGCCCCGTCGCCCTTGTTAAAAGGGCGGGGCAATGTCGCGTGTGTGAAGCCGACGCAGTTATTCACGTATTCTTTGACGCTTTTGTGCAAACAAAATAGTATGTTTCCTTACATCCAGTGTCGGTTTTTATTTGAAAGACCTTTTGTTGTATATGTTTTTGCATACTCTACAGGTAAATGCCGAAGGTGATTCGACGGACAATAATAGCAATAAAAAGATGATGACTTTTGATTTACAATGAAGGTTTGATTTGAGTTTAGAAATAAAACTTGCACCTTGATGCTCTGTTGTGACATCATCACTGTTTCAGCGCTCATAATTGATAGGGCTTTTCATTAGCCACAATTCGGCGTTTGTCAAACTTTAAATACTACGAAGGTTTAAAATTTCCCTCATTGTTATTTTGTTTGTAATTAATTAGAATAAATGCTAGAGACATTTAAAGTTAAATTTAAAGCAGTTCTCGGTTTAGTAAACTTTGCGCAACAAAATAAACAAATGACTCTTATTATCGCTTGAGAATCTTCAATTAACCGGGTATAATTTTTTGTTTGCACAACAATTGTATTTTCTGCTTTGTGGCTACGTTTTCTAAGGTTGCTTACTCTACTTTGCACAAGAATAGATTTCTTGTTTTTACTCACCAGTATAAAATGGATTTATGCTTCACTATTCGAAAATATTCGCGAAAACATCCACCGATTACCGCAAGAGTTTGATCCTAGACACAAGTCTATCTATGACACTTATACAGTGCAAATCGCTTTAAAGGAGCTATTTTATAAACAAAACAGGATTCATCTATATGTTTATCGCATTCTGTAACACTCGACACGCCGGTTAAAATCAAAAGTTTCGTGTGAATTCAGCTTAAACCAAAGCCGCACCATCGAGCTTGTCGGCTTTATTGAATGCGTAAGCACTATCCCGCATAAATATCACTTCTCGTTCCTGCGTATTAGATAGCGACACAAATCCGGTTCGATATCGTTAAAAATGATGGCATATGCCGAACTTATTCTTAATCTTCTAATTTTATCATTTCTGTAAATATCGACGGACAGCGCAATTTCTGGAATCGATAAACGAAATGAATGTCGCCTTCGAGACGACTATATTGACGTCAAGTAATTTAGTTTGTCTTGAAATCCCTTTCAAAATTAATTGTAGACAATCTTTTTAGGACTGTTGACTGCTCGACTTCATTTACGTTGGGCAGGCAAGGTTGACCGAGCAAAGCGTAGCACGGCTGCATCTGATGTCTTTCGCGTTGGAATTCTAAGAGTAGTGCGTAGTGACCTTAAATCGTGTTTATTTATGTCCCACGCATGACATCCATTATACTGGCCCCTAATTGGCTAACGCACACCGCATACTGTGACCTTAACGTTGATAAATTTAGACAACATCAACGACCCTTGGCCGGCCCCCACTTTTTACCACGACACACCCCACGTGTGTCCAGACAGGACTCGCTTGTAGAGGGTGCTAAGCATCGCGGCTTGTTCGCGTTTTCGGTCCAGGTCGGGCCCTAACTATTGTTTGAACAATAAACAATATCATTCACTCCTGACGTCCGTCTTTGCCATTCTGATTTTTGGGCCACTAAGTCTTCGAATTACAATAAATTAATGAAATTAAATTCACGTCGCATGTAAAAAATCGCATTTACTTCCATTGACTGGCAGGTGAAACGGTTGAAGACATCTCCACTATCCAGTGTCGGTAGAAGCCACGACTTGGCATGTCAATGCGATTTACCGCGACATTTAGGAAGCCCAATCAATACTACAAACATATTAATTAATCTTAAACATTTTACAAATTAGTGGCCCGCGAGACAGCGATTTGTACTTTAGTGGCGGGGCCAGTGTATTTGCATTCCGTTGAATGAAATTAATCCGTTGGTAACTTTGCGACGTTGGTTGCGACGACATTGTATGAAGGTTGACAGATTCTCCATACCATGTTTCGTTGTTGGATAGCCTGTCGAACAAGAACGCTTTCAGGATTCGTCGCAGACACTAGCAATAAAATCTGTGTGTATTCGACGCGTGGTGGTCACTTGTATTAGTCCGGAGGATAATCTCCGCTTGGTCAACCACGCGCTTAAGTAGCTTCTCAGTAGCGTCTCCTCTATCTCAGACGATAGATGAGCGCTCCTTTTGTCCTTTTAAAGAGCGCCGGCTTCCCGGTTTTTTAAGATATAAACAGACTAGGAAGGAAGTACGTGACGGCCAAGGTTTTGAGGTTTCTAGTGCACTCCATTGTTCATAATTGCACCGTCATAATTTATCCAATGAAAATATGCTACGGCTAGTTCGAAGCAAACACAATAGTGTTTCAGAGAGTTGCATGCGTAAACTATTCTATTTTGACACCTGCCCGAGACACCAGACGTACCACCCACATGTTGGACAATCGAAGAATCCCAAGGTCGCTATTGACAGGCGTGACTGATCGAAAACATTAATCATCCACAACTTTTTATGGCACACCGGACATAAACTATACGCTACCCCCTCTAGCTCCATTGGTTCTGGGGATGTAAAATTAAATTATAATCCATTTCGCGATGCTACCAGAATTCATAAATTCCAAAGAAAAAAATGCGTTGTACGTTAAGGTGCAGGTTCAATGTACACCCAATTTAATAATAATCAATATCACAGTTTTGGATGACGTCTACGTTTACAGGACTCATATAGTAAAACATCTGTTTCGGTGTTGCCAATAGTGAGTCATTCGCGGATAACAGAGACAATTGGTTAAAATGATTTTTTGTTTTAATTATTATTATTATTAGAAATTGAATAACAATGTAACCGATTTTTGCACTGTTCATTTGTTCGGTAAGATCCGCAGTGGCGGATTTGTCAAGTCTAAGAACGTCAACAACAATTACTAATGAAATTGCGATATCAATCTTTTTTTGTTTATCTAGCAATCACAGATTGACGCTTATTTGCAAGCACGTGATCCAGTTAACCTGGTTGGATTCAAACATGCTATTTGTGTCGAATTTGCATAGTTTGTAATTTCTATAGAGTCCTGTTTTATGGTGAAAGTTTTTTGTTATCGTGACCTTAATAAAACCGCTACAATTTTAATTATTAAAAACGCACCTCTTCCGACTATTGACTGAGGATGAATTTCTTAATTTCAAGAGAGATTCATTCATTCGAAAATTCCTATGCACAACAACTTTCCTGAAATGGCACTTGAGAACAGAATCTGCGGTTTTTTGTAATAAACCCACAGAAAACAAGCATGACGCATACAAAGACACGAATTCGACTATCATATCGCTGAAAGTTTAGCCAAGTTGAGCGCGGTTATTGGCTCATTCCTAAATTGATGCACGCACGTTTTTATTTTAAGAATTACACACGAAAAACTAAAAGTTTACTTTGTTATCGCACGAGCTATCTGATGCGATCGGTTGTACCAGTGTTTGTTTTCAACGATTTCGGCTGACGATCTTTTATCGGATATTCTCAATGAAGACGAATTTGTCGAATTGCTGTCAGTTTCCTCTCTCGACAACGACAGCTTACTGGAGCTCATCTGCTCCTGGTCGATGGCAAACGCGGATGTCCTTGTGGATGGAGAGCAAATTGTTGGAACATTTGATCGTCTACTCGGGTGCATGGATGTTACAAGGTTATCACAGGAAGCGTTAAACATGTTTATCTACAGTGATTCGCCTTTTCTTTCCAACCGGATGTGTCGGTAAGTCGACTTTCACAGATTGCCTCAAATGCCTTTTCGATAAACTCGAGGGTTTGTAAACCCGGAGGCAAAAATGACAGTCTGTCGCGGACGACAGGACGACGAATTTGCTGGAGTATTCATGAATACAAGTTTTTTTTATAAACCAATGAAAATAGAAGGTGCCGAGTCAGGTTCAAGATACCAAGTTTGCGATGAGTAAACTTCTAGTCATTAATTGATTGACTACCAGTGACGACCTTGAGATATAAGTCTAGCTGTTGAATTGCGTGCGAGATATTAAAAATAAAATTAAGTACAATTTCCGTTGAGGAAGTACAGCGGATAATAGACCTTATTATAGAAAAGCTTACATGTTATATACAAGCAACTTATTTTATCAAAGGCAGAGCCCGGTGGTTTCTGTTTAACTGCAAGTTCATTGTTTCATTGATTTAGGAACCATATACTCGATTCGATTAAAGCAACTTCGACATCCGCGCCTTTAAGACTGGGAAATTCAAATTCTGCAACCAGCAGTTGTGATGGGTTAGTACAATCATTTTAAAAAAGGACAATGTTGCTTGTCCTAATGCCGGTATCGACATTTCAGTAAGGCGAGCTATAAATTGCACCATTCGCGACAAAATAAATTAAGATAAAATAAAGAAAACAAATTCTTTGCGTAAAGGCCAATGAAATATATATTAATGTTATACTGGCCGTATTTAAGCCCGTCTCTAACTTTATCCAAACGCCTTGCTTATTATTTACATACTCTTAAACCCATGTATATATTTGAAATAAACTTCTATGTCTAGACGGGCTTCAACGGAAAATTCGGAAACAGCATTCTCATCAAGCAGGCAAAATGAAACTGTCTTGATGTGTGGACAAAACAGAACCGATGAGAAAATTATAGTTATCTCGAGTTGGTCGCAGTTTCAAGTAGAGCAACAAGTTGACATTCGTATTTCTTTGTCTTATGGCTGCGGATTAACGAGTTCGAAAGGTGAGGTATCAAATTACACCCGGAAAAAACGCATATTCCGTAAAATTTGCAATTAAGCTTGTCAATAAATGAAGTTATATTTATTCGTGCAGGGAAGATGTTTTTTGTTGGCGGATACGACGCAACAAGTGGAGGAGTCGTGTCCACCGTGACTGTGGTGGATACCCATACGGGTGGCATCTCAGAGGGCCCACCACTCTTGACCGCTCGCCGGTCTACCGCTGTGGCCGCCTCGATTGACTCAATTTTCGCATGTGGTGGATTTGGGACAGGATGTTATCGTTTGTTTCCGTTGAACGTCTCGTTATTGGAAGGTGAGCTAGTCGAGGTGATGCTTATTTAAGGTGCGATCTTGTAATAACCAATCAGGTATTTGTATCGTTCAGAAACGCGTGGGAGTCCTTACCGTCATGCAAATTTGCACGATCCGATGCCGCTGCGATTACTTTTTCCAACGATGAACAACAACGATTAATACTGGTAGCCGGTGGATTTGGTGTAAGAAGCTGCAGTGTTTCGAGTGTTGAAATGCTAATTCTCCAGAAGGGCCAAACGTGGCAAACAGTGTCGCCCATGCTTCATGCCCGTCATAATCACGGAATCGCCTTATTCCGAGAAAATGTGGTCGTTGCTGGAGGCCAGGGTGAAACCTCTGTGGAAATGTTCACGCCACCTACCAATCTTGGCTCCGGGAAAGGTCAGTGGAGCGAGTTAAAGCCAATGAGCAAGGCTCCGTCAAATCTTCACCTCGCAGTGTTTCAAAATCGGCTTTTCGCGTTTTGTGAGTTTTAAAATTCAGATAGTTTATCTTTAAATTTCGAGTTCAAGTCGTTCATTTTATTTTTTTTACTTTTGTAAGTTCAAAATTTTATCGGAGGCAGAGTAGAACCGCACCCACAAGTTGAAGAACTGTGTGATGAAACAGACAACAATTTGCCATCGGTAAAATTCTGATTTATTTTCTACAGAAGACATGAGATATTTGAAAGTGTTATTGGCCTTTTTCCCGACAGTTTTTTCTTCAGCGGAAAAGATATACCATAAAACAAGCGATTAAACCTAGTCGTTGTCGACGTTGTTCTGAAGAACACATTTCAAGCAACCAATATTTTAACTACAAGAAATACATAAGCTCTTTATTTTCGTTCATTTTTGTTCATTTTCAGTCAACTCATAAGACACCTCTATGTGAATTCACTTGGACTCCATTTTGTGATGCTCCTCGAGAACTGGCCACTTTCGAAGGAGTCGTCGTGGTTGGCGGTATTGAAGAAACGACGTCTTAATAATGATAACAATTATTTAATTGCATAAAAACGGTATACGAAGATGCATAATTTGTTTTTCGTAGACCTATTTTAACCATTAAGATCTAAGACGGACGGATCAGATGAAAACAACGTTTATCATCCAGGTGTCAGTGTCGTTTACTGCGTCGCGAAGAAATCGAGACTACGTTTAAAGTGTTGCTGTAAAGTTAAATAGCAAGTCGAGTTTGTGGACAAAGTACGAATAAATTTTGCCTCTGCGTAAAGATGGTGTGTTTAAAAAAAGAATTCTTAGGTGTGCCACTATCAACCCACCCTTTTAGAGTGAACATCTAAACCAAAGTTCTGGGTAAACGATCTTATCGGTGCTACGTAGAACGGCGAGGGATATATCAAGGTATTTATAGACTTCTTGGACTGTTATGTAAAATTAATCTTCGGTTAGCGTGGGAAGTCGTTATCACCGAACAGACTCTCAAGTTTAAGGTAGAGGTCATCAAAGGAATCTGCGAGGTTTCATCGGCGGCATTGGTTGTTGTGCCTTGCGTGCGTAGAATCCGGAAATATCTCCTTTCTTCTGGCACGTCTTACAAACAATGGTGGCAAAAAGAAAGTTGAATTTAATTATTTCCATGTGGCAGTCAATCACACACACCTGGAAGGCATTAACACACGTTGTGCTAAGAACACTTTAAGAAGCGTCTTTTACTGATTATAGAAAGCTTCAATTTTTATTATTCGCCTGCTTCTTCGAAAATGTGTCGATTAACTTGACATCGGGTATACAATGACAGATTAATCATTTCGTCGGTTTGCCCTTTAAACCCCCAGATAAAAAGCTAGATGCAAACACCGACAAAAATTTACCGATCCTATGTTCGGTGTATTTTACGTGGTTCAATACAAAAATATTTCGCTGTAAAATTCTTTAGAAGTTTATGCACGAAAGCTTAACTATTTGCGGATTAATTTCATTTCAGCTTCATGTATTGTTAAAGGTTGTCTTCAATTTACCTAAGAGGCCCATTAACCGCGATCTTGGATTTTTACGAATAAAACGGGCCTTAAGTAACCAGTGCGTGTGTGTGTTTCTGTACCGAGGTTTTGAAGTTTAATTAGACGTTACCCATTACCTCGAATCGGACAATATATTCTTTTACTAAATTCTTCCCAAACTACTGACATAATAATTCAAATAAATGTGTTGCTTTTTCGTCGATTCTGGTAATATGTAAATATTTAATGTATCGTATGAGAAAAATAATAAGGAATGTTGTGCCCCCTAGAGATTGGCTGTAATGTTTGGATTCAGTTTTATGGCTTTCAGCAGTTCGCTTCCGCTTGCCAGTGCTAGTCAAACGACAAAAGCGCATTTAAGAATCCGGAAATGATTGGCCTTCTCGGTGACCGATTTTAAGAAGCGCGATGGTCAGGAGTATGGTACTTTCCTTCGGAATGGAGAAATGTCGCTATAGAAAATTAGTCAGTCATATTTAGCTGTTCACTGTCGTGTATATTCGCGTAAATTAATTACATTATGAATTTATATATTTTGTTTAGGGTTCCTTCGTTTCTTGTTATTATCATTTTCAACTTTTGTTTTCGTAAACATATTGTTAGCGCCATTCGACTATATCTATAACCTGACGAACCTGCAATTCGTGGTGCCCAATTTCCGGAGATAGGTGAAAGTTTACCGGTTTTTCAGATTTCTATACGATTCGCAATGCCTACTTACGGAACTGTTACTAAACCCCGGTGATGTATCATCTCCATTTATCAAACAATTAAGGCGAAAGAAGGACCGGCTCTGCCGCCAGGGTAGGTGTCGAGAAATTAAAACAATTTCAATATGGTCACAGTTGAGAGCTGTTCAAAATATACAAAACCCTGCAACCTGAAAAATTTAAATAGATTGACGGGAACCCGTCGCTTATATTTACCAAGTTGTGCCCCAGACCGTGATGCTCTTTGTGATGGCTTTATCTCCAAAGCCGCTGACCATTTTTCGGTGCCTCTATCTTAATCACAGCGCTTTCCTACCCGCCTCAAGAGCTCCACATCTGCTGGTTTTGAAAGGGTAACTGACGCTTAGTTTATAAGCCCTTAAATTGGAAAACCGCCATGGCTGAATACCCTTGCCTTTCAATCTGCCATGAAATGTTTTTTTCGACAGAATGCGCGGGGTAAGACTCGACCAATCTATTGTGAATGACAGCTCAGAAAACAAAATTCGAGACTTCTGGCAATTAATTATTTCTTAAATTGATGTTTTTTTCGGAGAAGCGTCCATCTATTCTGTTTATTTAACGTGATTAAATAAAACCTTTTTCGCAGGTCAAGTACGGTCATCTACTCCGATAAGCCAATTCTATAAATGCGACCAGGTAAATTTGTTGTCGAAGATTGTTGTGGAAGTGGATTGTTTTGGTTGTTCTTCTGTTTGAACAGAGGACAACAAATTTTCAACACAGATATTGTAAGAAGTCTTTAATTGCAGGTTATTTTCCGCCATAACTACTGCAAATTAATTTATACTAATGCAACCGTATAGAAAAAAAATGGTTTCTGTTCTTACGCGTACTGCTCTGTGGTTTATTACTGACTTCAGTTTATAACCGATAACGTAGCAAATAGTTTCCCAATATGTCTCGGTATTTAAGAAGAAAACGCGTACTAGTCTGTGTTTTATCATTTAGTAAGGTTACTTAACTTCAACGTAGCAAAGAAGAGTAACATGTTTTAACGATGAACTTCAGCCTGGGGTTAACTTTAATTCCAGTTTAAATGCACAGTTATATTCGGGTTCAAATGTGAGGATATATTCAAAATGATTCAACTAGAATCAACAATGTTGATGGCCCAAATAAACAACTCCCCTCTTGACTCAGCTTCCTGTTGTCGCTGCGGTTGATTTGGGGAGAGTCGCGTCAACATTCAAGTGTTTGCGGTATTCGGTAAGCTGTTTTCGCGAGTATTTTCGTTTGATCAAAGGTAAATCTATGAAATTGATGAGTTAAAACAATGGTATTATTTTTGTGCAAAATGTATTAAAAATATCGATGTTTTCTAAAAAAAAATGGGGGACGTAGAATAAAAATAATTTCAGAGTAAGAGTACTGATCTACTGCGACAGACAAGAGATCCTAACTTTCGCTTTTGCGGAAATGGCTTCTCGAGTTTGGCACATAATCATGATATTCATGAACGGCAGCAAAAGTTATCCCAATCAACCACTCTGTTCTTTGCTCCATAAGAAAATTAGGAGAAAGGTCTCCTCACTTCTAGTAATATAGCCATACTACATTGTTCGACGAGGTGGAAATATGCCCTTTCTAAAAGTCACCTAAAATTCTCCATCATTGATAATTAAATCGTCCCAGACGCCTTTTGTTTGCAAAATACATAAAATGCATGCGAATAAAATTGCTGCTGCTGCCTCTTAATATAGCGGATTGTTACATCCCCAGAACCAATGAAGCTAGAGGGGGTATCGTATAGTAAATGTCTGGTGTGCCATTAACAGCTGCTGAGTAATTATGTTTACAATGAGTCACGCCTGCCAATAGCAACCTTGGGATTCATCGCTTGTCGAGAATGTGGGTGATAAACCTTGTGGCGTGGGTTGTTGTGAAAATAGAACGCATGCAGCTCTGTGAAACCTTGTTATGTTCGCTTTGTTCTACACTCCCACGAGCCGTAACATATTTTCCTGGGATAAATGATGACGGTGCAATTATGAACATTAGCAACCTCAACACCTTGGCCGTGACGTAATTCTTACCTAGTATGTCAACATCTTAAAACCGATAAGCCGGCGTTCTTTAAACCGACGAAAGGAGCGCTCATTTAGTGTCTGAGAAAGAGACATTTGAGGGAAGTTATGTATTTGATTAAGGTTTCCTTTCCTTCGGATTAGCAGACGCCGATGGAAGACGTCAAGTGGATTCGCGACGTTGCGCCTTTCAATCATGCTGCAGTTTTGTCAAGAAAAGGCGAACATGTGTTGACGCATAATTGGATGCATAGCGCATTTTTCGGATCGTTTTAAATATTGGTCTTTGTAGCAACATTATTTTGGAGTTAAACGCGAACGAAACAATTTGGCGATGCGCCTCGAGAACTGGTCAATTTCCAAGGATTCGTCGTGGTTGGCGGTTTTGCAGCAATGACGTCTTAATACTGATAAAAATTATTTCATTTTAAATAAAACTGTATGGAAGTATTGTTCGTATAAAGATAGATAATTCGTATTTCATAGCCACTAGGTTTCTTTATTCGAGATAACAGGAAAAAAATTGCTTTTGACTCCCGTGTCTCTACAACTTACTGAAATATCTGACTTACCGACTAATTCGATTGAATAGAAAAGGCGAATCTGTGCAAAAAATTCCTGGACAGTTTCCTGTGATAATTTGATAACATCAAGGCACCCCAGAAGACGATTAAAAGTGCTTTCAAGTTTCTCGCGAACAGTGAATTTCAAGTTATTCGGAAAATTTGCGGAGAAGAAGAAGAAGAAGAAGAAGAAGACGAATAATAAGAAGGGAAACTTTCCATAATAACTCAAAAAAATAAATAAAACGCCCTGTGACCGCTTACGAATGTTAACGTGTGGTTTGGAAATAAAAGGGCTAGTAAACGAAATTGTATTCATTCACAGATTGTAAACCGTCGATTAAATGAAGGCGTCTTTGCTTGTATCCGGTCAACGACGACAAGTCGCGTTAATAAGCGGTGAATATGCCGCGTTCGTTTTGCGATTACACATCGAGCAAACACACCCTTGTTTGCTAGGTTTAAACAAAATGGTTTCGGATGCACCGGTGATCCCATGCACTACCAATTGGCTGCTGTTAAACTGTTTAGCTACGTTTAAAAATCGAACCACGTAGGGCTCGGGCACTCAGATATGAATAAAGTGCTAATCCATCTAATGATGCCGATACAAAGATTAGCCATCAACAGAGCACAGATTCCACAAGAAAATAGGCCTACTAACGCCTACGAAAGTAGAATCTTTCGATTAAAGTACATGAATAGATTTCAAACGGAAGACGCAGTCAATAATTCCGCAGAGTGAGGATAAGTCAAATTAGATTTCAAAATTTATTAAAACGTCTCTTAATAAATCCGGTAAATGACGACGGCTTTATCGCTATCGCTAAATCGATTTTACGTCAATTGAGCCAGATCATGTCAAAAAAATATTTTAAGAGACAAGCTTCGCACGACATACTTTTTTAGATGATTTTTTGGTTTCGTTTTCTTGTTGTTTAAAAATCTACTCGTACCTTTCAGTGACGTCTGAAATCAGAGAAAATTTGCACTTGTCGAGAATCGCCAATTGACCAAAGATAATTGGACAAAAATTTCTCCGATGACATTTCGAGATTTGTCATTAGGCCTCTAGGGTGAATTGCAGACCACCTTAAACAAAACATGAAGCTGAATTGAATGCAAAAAGCCTCCTTTATAATTCTGCTTTCGTCCATTAACTGCTATCGAATTTAAATGCGAAATATATTTGATTAAATAACAAAAAATAAACTGGACTCTTCAACGAAAAAGTCATCAATTTAAGAGATCAATAATTGAAAAAATAAAATTCGTCTTTATTGTTTGAAGATGCTGTCAACCCTTTTGCAATGTCGATAACTCGACCATAACCACGTAAATCCTACTCTGGAGCTCCACGGGGTTGAGAGCGTCCACGGATGGGGGAGAAATTAGAACCCTCCGTTAACGCCGTCGCTTTGTTTCCGAGGAAGTTGGCGATGCCCTACAGGAAGGCGGGCGCCGAGGCCGGAAGGAATCGAAACCTGGAAAAATTCCCGTACAGATCATCAGCCGAGTTCGCCGGATCAAGCCTAGTCACTGCTGCAGTGACGATGGCTCCAATGAAATTTGGATCGCTCGCGTCGCGACGAAAACCATCTTCTGGGAGCAAATATAATTAAATGCGGATGGTGCTGGTGACCTAATGCAATAACCAAAAAGACAGTCTTGCAGCCATTCCACGCAATCACGTGCGTCTCGCAAGACGAAAACAGGAACCCGAGGTGATTCAGCGGAACCGCCTCAAAGAGCCGATCAAGGTATGTTGTCAGGCAACGGAAACTAGTCGATTGTTTGAACTACACAAAACCCTCTTCCCATGGATAGATCCCTTACGTGCTCTGGTAGGT
>JAPUBX010002430.1:0-17917 GCA_028672205.1 Proteocephalus fallax
TTTACAAAATGGCGGAATCGGAGAAGGAGCAACAACTTTATTTAAATTATAATGTCAGTAGTTTGGGAAGAATTTTGAGAATAATACATTGACCGTTTCGAGGTAATGGGAAACGTCTAATTCAACTGCATAATCTCGTTACAAACGCGCGCACGAGTAACTTCAGGCCTGTCTTATTCGTAAAAAAATTACAGATCGCCGATAATGGACATCCAAGGCGAATTGCAGACAACCTTTAACAATACTTGAAGCTTGACTGAAATTACTCGGCAAAAGGCATCTCTTAATAGTTCTGCTTTCGTCCATAAACTGCTATTGAATTTTACTGCGAAATTTGTTTTATTTAATCACGTAAAATAAACTGAACTGAGGGACGCTTCTACGATGTTGATATGGGGTGATTGGCCAGCGTTATGCGATCGAACAACTAACAGAGTAATCGGGATTGGCTGATCTTCGAAGATTAATGGATCCACAGAGGTGGGGATAGACCTGGTTTCTTTGGTAACGTTTTCAAAGCTGGAGAACGTGTTGGAGACGTTTAGGAAACGGACTGAGAACACTGCCAACAGAGAGTCGGTAGCGCTTCTATTTGCCCAAACCAGACGCATTGCGATCTAACCCAGCTATCTAGCAAATGCATTCACCTGATTTGTGAGTATTGGGAATAGTGGCGTCGTTCTTAAATAAAATAAATTTGTCTTAGGTAAGCGACGACGCAACATGAGTGTTTTACTGCCTCGGGGCTGTGGGCTTTTTCAGGGAAGTCCGCAGAAGTGTCACAACAGACCCGGCAGTTAGACAGCGTCAGGCGTGTGCGGATGTGCGTCTGTTTAACCACGTGAACAAGAGGCAGCATTGATTGGCGAAGGGTTACGGGGTGGATGTTACGTCACCCTTCTTCAAGATGCGCGGCTGACGCTGTGTTTTGTTGCAATGTCGCGTCTGTGAATCCAAAGCATCAAAATATACTCGGAGGTTGCTCTGCTAAAACCAAACAGATACAATGCCCATTGGCAAGCTTCACACTCACTTAATTGGATTTACATCGACGCAGACCGGTCTTGCGTCCCTTCGGAGGACTGCCCGAGTCCGCCTGGGCTTTTTCGACTCCGGAGAAGCCGCGTGTTGAGGTCGATCTGCGTCTTGATGCGTCGCCAGACAGGCAACGAAAGGCGCGGCGTCGAGGTTACATGGTAAAGCGGATTGAGGCACCGAAATTGCATCATCAGGAGAGATTTCTGTTGTAATTAAGGAAGAGATTCGCGAGACGATTTCCAAGAAAAGGGAGATAAAGGGATGGGTTGAAATTTAGAAGAGGCACAGCAGTTGTGGAGCGTTTTCGTCGAAACAATCCAGCTGGGTCTAAATTGGCGGAGGTCTTAACAAAGTCGGGCTTTTTGAAATATGTGTACAGTGTTCACGTTAACTTCTCTCTAAACCTCATTAACGCAGGCAATAGGGAGATAGGGAGACGATGTTATTCAACCGTTCTCATTAGCTAATACGTTGCGATAGGCCGACGCGCACGAGCATACACACGCACGCACAACCGCACGATCTTATAAAGTAATGTGCTCAATTAATAATTTAAAATAGGTGCAAAATAGTGAAAATTTAAATATTTAAATTGAAGATTTTACTCTTCTCTACATTGTCTAGTGCTCGTCTCCCGGTTGCTTATCGTTAACCTCAACAAAATCATAAAAAAATGCACAAGTTCTACTCTTCGATCTTTTTTAAGAATTGGATATTTATACCCTACTCAACATTGTCTTGAATATCTTTTGATGGCGACGTTCCGTCGATCTTGTTTTCGCGATCGTCAACGTTGCAAGAGTCTTTACTTCCATATACGAGTAGGGGTCTTTAAACACAACAGATTCCCCTACCATTCCTGAAAACGTGGAAAGTTTACACTCTTTGTAGCATTTAAGAATTTCTTGCAATACCAAATGTGTGACTTTGATTTCATCAAATCGGGTGAGTGTTGGTTTGTATAATGACGGTTATTTGGAGAGAAGATTCGAAAAGGCTTGAAGCTTGTTTAGATCTCGATACACTTTTATCGGTTTCAATATATATTTTTCATTTCAGAAATTGGTTATTTTAAGTCGGAATATTTTACAAATTATTTACTATTCAATATCGAGTTTTCTCGTCAATATTTTCAATTTAGGAGTATTATTTTTCGACGACTGGAACAACATTGCAATGTTTTGATCTTTTATTTCTAAACGTTTGTATAAAAAATTGAAAAACAGTTAAATTTAACACAAACGATTTCTTATTCAGGGAAAAAACTATTTAGCTGATCAGCTCATCCGGTTAGAATCCATCATTCATTCCTACAACCGTTGGTCTTCGCGCTTTCCTAGTTGAGGGTGTCTGATTAAGTAAGGTGACACTATTTATCAGAAAGGGCTGAATTCTTCAAGGTGATCGAAAAACAAATTCCACTTCAATCTTGACGATTTGTCACGAGTGGACTAAAAATAATATTAAAAAATCGTCATACATCTTTGCATCATATCTTGAACAAAACATATTAATACTTGACAAAACCGGAGCTTTCGTAATTCAATAATCTTAAACAAAACTCAGTCTTACCGCAGGCACCCCATCGGCTTTTTCAATTAGTGGTTCCTTTATTATCGGGCTTCCGTTTAGGTATTCTAAAACAAGTAAAATAAATACATAAAATACAATTACCAGTCTCAAATTGTCAACTCACGGAACGCGAAGAGGCGATTTCGAAACACCGCAAGTTGTACACTGCATTGAGCTGGGGACGGGGGGCTCAACCAAATCAACTGACCGAATTTTTTTTGATAAATGGGCTGAGTTTGACTATTCTCCTTGGGCTCAGTAACAATCAATTTTCTTTTGAATCGAGCGATTTTTGGATTAAAACAGGCATACAGAATAGGGGACAGGTTTTTCCATTTTTTTATTTGGGTTGGAGAAGCAGCATTTCGACTGACGACAAAGAGGTCCCTAGTCTACCAGTTACAATAACCACAAGAAGAAAAAACTCATTTGTATCAGTTGACACAAGCGTAATGGCTGGAGCATCGGAACGTGCAAAGTTAACCGACGGTAACGGCTCCCATGCAACACTAAGATAAACAAATTTATCGATTTTACTAGGAAATACTGATTATACGCGAACCCTTGGCCAGGTCACCGTTTAATGGAGAGATGTTCGCAGGAACAAAGAACCTTTTCTCCTTCTCCCCTTCCGCCACACACGAAAATTCTGTTGGACGAGGAGCAAACAGCGCTTGATTAGCCAGTAGTCAAAAGGGTGCGATCCCTCTGAGATGCCAGCCGTCTGGGAATCAACCACCGGCACAGTTGAAAGCGAACTTTAAGTGTCAGAATCCTGTCCACTTACCAAGAACAACTTTTCTTCAGAAATGGAAAGACTTTAGAGATTGAAGGACAACTTGAAATCAAAATTGTCTGTTTCTTTAAACTTCGGTAAATACTTATCCTTCCAACCAACAATCAAACGATAAGGAACATAAGGAATTCTAAAATGAATTTTTTGCACGATTGGAAGCTGAAGTAAACTCGAAATTAACGACATTCTATCATCAGCCTTAATTTTTCCATACACCAAAAGACTTTTTGTAGATTTTATCGAAGAATTCACACTTAAAATGTAAGTAGATGTGCAGAGAATTATAGATGGACGATTTAAACTTTAATGATGCGTGTTTAGCGACCACGACAAACGCTTTGCTTCCACATTTAAATCTTGTAAATAAGACCGGATCAGATTTACCCGCAGTCGCCAGAAGGAGAATCAGTTTGGTATGGAGACGTCGAAGGTACTTTCATAATATCGATTAGTTTTTGTCTAAATGGAAACGTAGTAGTAATTCAGTAGTTAAATGGGAATTTTAGATTTTAAGAACACTGAAAGATTCCGAAGAAATTTTATTGACTGAACTCGATTTAAATTAGTTTCTACTTTTCTTTATTCGAGAAAACGTGAAAAAAAATTCTTTGAGCTCCCGTTTATCTAAAACTTACTGGAATATCTGACTTACCAACAACTTCGATTGGATAGTAAAGGCGAATCTATGCAGAACAATTCCTGGACTGCTTTCTGTGATAAATAGGTTACATCAAGGCACCCCAGTAGACGATTACAAGTGCTCTCAAGTTTCTCGCCATCCCACAGGTCGTCGGCATTTTTTTATTTTTCGCTACTGTCATTCTTAAAACTTTAATGTCATTATAAGCAGAAGGCCTAGACTGACGCAATGAATTCGAGGCAGACATCGCACAACTCCTCGAATTCTAACGCGAACGACAGTAGATATAGATAAGAAGGAAACAAGCTGTGAAAATGGTGCAGTTAGTTTATTTTAACGGCCCAACCTATGTTGTATCTAGGTAAAGCCATGCGATTCAACCAATTAATGCTGTCTTTTAGGCGAGTCTGCTCTAAAAAAAGCAAATGTGTGTTGGTACGCAAATTGGTGCTTAATAATTCGGTGCCAAAGAAGCTGTTAATAACGTTTTGATTGCAACGTTCTGCTACATTCTTGTTTTACTATAAAATGGTAGTTTATCTCATGAATTGATCCCTCGTTGAAGGTTAGTTTTTTTCTTGAACGAGATACGACAGAAAAAACACCCCGAAAAGACGACACACAGGAAGAAAACGAGTTCTAAGCAGCTCAATTAGACGACAAACCGACCCGAAATTACATATAGGAAGCCCTAAAAAACGACACACAGTCAAAACACGACTAATAGGCAGCCCTAATAGACGACACACTTGAACGAAAAGAAACCTAGGCAGCCCGAAGAGACGACAAACAGAGCCGAAACGACTACTACGCAGCTCTTAAAGACGGCACACAGACCCGAAACGGCTAAAAAACAGCTCAACGAGACGACACAAAGACCGTAACGACACCCATGTTTCTCGAAGAGACGACACAAACATAAAATCCCAACTCGAAAGCTTTTAGAGACAACACACATGAGCGAAACGAATACTTGGAAGCCCAAATAGACGATACACCGACCCATTGAGACGACACAGAAGAACGAAAGGACTACAAGGAAGCTCAAAGAGACGACACAAAGACCCGAAACTACTTCTAGGCTGCCCGCAGAGACGACACACAGGAACGAAACGACTACTTAGCAGCCATAACAGACGACATACATACATGAAACGACTACTAGGCAGCCTTCAAAGACGAAACACAGACCTGTTGAGACGACACACATTAACTAAACGACATCTAGGCTGCTCTTTGAGACTACAAACAGGAACGAAACGACAACGAGTCTGCTCTAAGAGACGAAAAACAGGAACGAAACGACAACTTAGCAGGTCTTCGAGACGACACACAGGAACGAAACGACTACTTGGCAGCTCAAAGAGACGACAAACAGGAACGAAACGACAACTTAGCAGGTCTTCGAGACGAAAAACAGGAACGAAACGACTACTTGGCAGCTCTAAGAGACGAAAAAAACAGGAACGAAACGACAACTTAACAGGTCTTCGAGACGACACACAGGAACAAAAAAACTCCTTGGCAGCCCTAAAAGACGACACACATGAACTAAATGACAACTATGCTGCTCTTTAAAACCACAAACAGGAACGAAACGACTACTCGGAAGCTCTTTGAGACGACAGACAGGAACGTAACGACTACTAGGCAGCCCTCAAAGACGAACCACAGACCCATTGAGTCGCACAAAGGAACGAAACGACAACTAAACTACTCGAAGTGACGCCAACAGACCAGAAACGATAACTAGGCAGCCCTTAAAGACGACACACCGTCCCGACACGACAACTAGGCAGCCCTAAAAGACGACACACATACAACAAACGACTACTAGGAGGCCTTAATAGACGACACAAAGGAACGAAACGACTTAATGGCAGCTTAAAGGGACGACACACAGACCAGAAACGACAACAAGGCAACATTACGAGACGACACACAGAAACAAAACGACACCCATGTTGCTCGAAGATACGAAACAAACCCGAAATCCCAACTCGAAAGCTAATCCTCGCTAATCTCCCCAGCATCTCATCAACAACCGACTCCGTCAAAATCCAAAACCAAAACTCTCCTCGTGATACAATTTCTGTGTCTCAATCCGCTGGATATGTCGTCCTGCCAATCAATGGACTTGTCTCGTCACCGCAGACTCAGCTGTCTTCTGATGTACCTTCCTGGAAGCCTTCTGGCATACTTTAAACAAGAACCGCGGCTCCCCTGATATGATGGAATCCAAGTTATGCCCTCAGCCTCGATTGCTACGATTTCGAACACGCCGCCAACGGAGGTACTTTGGTGACGGTGATATTTACCGATGAGGCAACCGTGTCTTCGACAAGGGGGCTTTTCCCTAAATTAGGCTGTGAATTCCGCGATTCCATTCCCTCCACCCGACCACACGGAGTCCTCAGGAGTCATCTCCTATTCGTTGTAATTGCACGTTCACCAACAGCAGTCCAACGACGGTTCCATCACCAGCATGACAAGTCTGCCGGACTCTGGAACCCGGCGAAAGCTCGACGCAATCGTCAGTTGGATAAAGCGTGGACGCGATAATTCATGAGGTGCGTTTTCTTTTTGGTTACCGACCAGAGTACGTTAGGGGTCGATCCTTCGGAAAACGGGTTTGTGCAGTTGGAACTATCGACCAGTTTTCCTTGCCTGAAAAATGCCTTCATAAGCTACAATCTCCTAGGGTCCCTGATTTTGCATTTCCCTGACGCACGTCATTGGGTGGAATGGCCATAAAAGGCACTGCCCCGAACCCTGTCTCTTTGGTTATCGCATAAGGTAACCAGCACCGACCGATTTTTATTCTATTTACTCCTAGAAAATTGTTTGCGTCGCGATGTGAGTGATCTGAATGCCAGTGTGACGCTTACGAGAAAGGAAATCGTAAAGGTTTAAAGAGTTCATGTAGCCAAAGTAAGTAAACATTGTTTTCCATCAAGACAATTGGCGCTTAATTTTTAACAAGTGACCTTCACTGAGGGATCTGGTATGGCAAATATCAATTCACGAGATCGACAACCATTTGATAGTAAAACGAGAATGTAACAGAACGCTGCAATCAAAACTCGACGTTTATGACTGCTTCTTTTGCACCAATTTGCGTACCAACACACATTTGCGTTTTTAGAGCACACTCGCCTAGAAGACAGTATTGATTGGTGGAATCGCATGCTATTACATTGATATCATATAGGTGGGGCCGTAACAATAACCATGCTGCACCGTTTTCACAGGTTGTTGCATTCGATCCTGACCTTGATAATTTTTCAAGACTCTACTAGATTTGTCAATTAAACAGTTCGAAATGGCTTACGCTTACGAAATAAATGATCATCGCATACGAGGCGAGTATATTGACCTCCAAATTCAGGTATTGAATGCTACCTTTTCCAACCTATTCCCAACAGGTTAGTAGAGGCGAGGTTGTCGGGGCCCACCACTTAGTGGTTGGAGCCCGCGTGCCCCTATTGAAGAGCGTTCTGCTTACCTCGTCCAGCGGCACATCCATGTACCAGTTGTCCTGGCCTCGTTTTTCAAGGAGGTACACTTTGCATATTCTCTCACGACATAAACTCTCGGTAGTACGGTCAACCAACTACTGGAATTCATTTACACGAGCAATGCAACATTGACCGAGGAAACCGTGGAACGGCTGTATCTGCTGTCGTTCGCATTGGAATTCGAGGAGTTGTGCAATGTCTGCCTGAAATTCATGACGTCAGTGTAGGCCTTCTGATTTTAATGACACTGACGTTTTCAGAATGACAAAAGCGAAAATTCGACAGAACTTGGTCATTGCTCGAGCAATTCAATGCGAAGAGTTCCTGTGGACAGCGGTTTCGGCTGACGACGTCTCATCAGAGGTTGGCGACCCTAAGAGACGACTTACAGGCTCTAACTTACAACTTACAACTACAAATTAATTTATCCTTATACATCCTTACACAACAAAAAAACGTTTCCCCATATATCTCGGTTCTTTAGAAGAAAACGCGTACTGCTCTGTGGTTAGGAGGGTAACATACTGAAACGGTGAACTTAAGTTCGGGTTCAAATGAAAGGATTAATCCAAAATAATTCAAACAGAATCAATGGTCTCAATTGTATAAATAATAAAGACTCCTGCTTACGCAGCTTCCTGTTGTCGCTGTGGTCTATTGAGGGAGAGACTACATGGCCGCAGACCTCACTCAACTTCGACCCTCTCTCCACGCAGCCTCCTATTTTCCCTGAGACAGTTTTCTCTCGTGATGTTTTTTGACGTTTTCAGAATGACAAAAGCCAAAATTCGACATTACTTGGGCATTGCTCGAGCAATTCAATGCGATCGGTTTTATGAGTTCCTGTGGACAGCGGTTACGGCTTACGACGTCTCAGAAGAGGTTCTGACTGTAGACGAACTTGTACATTTTCTCACACAGTCCTCCCTCCAAAATGACAGGTTATTCGAGCTCATCTGCTCCTGATCCGTAACTAATGCCGCCGTCCTTGGGGATGGCGAGAAACTTTAAAGCACTTTTGATAGTCTACTAGGGTTCCTTGATGTTTCCAAATTATCCCAGGACATAGTCCGGGCATTTTTCTGCACAAATTCGGCTTTTATATCTTCCCAAAGTTGTCGGTAAGTCCGATTTTCCAGTAAGTTTTTGATAAACGGGAGTCGAAAGCAACATTTTTCCCGTTATCTCGAATAAAGAAACCTAGAAAACGAAATAAAATCGAGTTTAATCAAAGAAATTTTTTTCTATCTTGCTTGGAAATCCACCTTCTCTGTCTTTCTGTCTCCAAAGAGTAAAGAATTTCCGTTTAACAACTGCATTAATATTACGCTTCTACTAAGACAAAAAAATTATCGATATTATGAAAGTACCTTCGGCGTCTCCAGGCCGAACCGATTCTCCTTCGGGCGACGGCGGGTAAGTCCGATCGTTAAATTATTATCATTTTACTTGGTGGGATTTTCTAGATTTAAATGTAGAAGCAAAGCGTTTGCGTGTTCGCTTAAACATGCATTAATAAAGTGTTTATCGTAAATCAATAATTCCCTACACTCAGGCATGTGACAGTCTTCACGTATTGTTACAATTTAAAAAAAATTCGAATTAGATATCTACTTACATTTTTAGAGTGAATTCCTCGCTGAAGGCCACAACAAGTCTATTGGTGTACGGAAAACTGCAGGGCGATGATAAAATGGCGTTAATCTCGAGTTTACTACAGTTTCAAATAGATCAACAAATTCACATTAGAATTCCTTATGTTCCAGATCGTGGTGTTGTCGGTTGTAAGGGTAAGTATAATCTGAAATTTAAAGAAACATACAATTTTGATTTCAAGTTGTCTGCCAATTTCTACGATCGTCTTTATTTCTGCAGAAAAGTTGTTCTTGGTTGGTGGACAGGACCCTGACACTAAAAGTGCGCTTTTAACTGTAACGGTGGTTGATCCCAAGACGGGTGAAATCTCAGAGTGTCCGCCAATTTTGACTGCTCGCAACTCAACCGCTGTTTGCTCCTCGTCCGACGGAATTTTCGTTTGTGGCGGAAGGGCAGATGTAGAAAAAGTTTTTAGTCTCTGCGAATATTTCTCCATTACACGGTGGGCTGGTCGAGGTTTTGCGTAAAATCAGCATTCCCCAATAAAATCGATAAATTTGTTTCTCTTAGTACTGCATGGAAGCCATTACCGCCGCTTAACTTTGCTCGCGCCGATGCTGCAGCTATTATGCTTGAGGATACGTTTCCGACAACTGGTAAAAAGGAGGAATATCTTCTGGTTGTTGGTGGAACGGGTAGACGAGGGAACCCTTTGTCGTCAGTCGAAAAGCTACTTCTCGAGCCGATGGAAACAAATTGGAAAAACCTGTTTCCCATTCCTTTTGCGTTTTCTAAGCCAGAAATCGATATATTCAATGGAAGATTAATCGTTACTGGACGCCAACAAATAACATCTACAACGGATATTTTTTCAGATAGTTAGAGTTTGTTCGGTAAATTGCCGATACGTAAAGACTTTAATCGTCCGATCGTAAAAAGCCAGTGGACCTGGTTGAACCCTCCCGTGCTCAGCTCAATGCAACTCAGTACAACTTGAGGTGTTTCGAGATCGGCTCTTCGTGTTTCGTGAGTTTACCCTTCGCCAGTTATGTTATTTTATATATTTATTTTACCTTTTTTTAGAATACGGAAACCCGATAATAAACGAACTGCTTAATGAAACACCCGGGGTAAGACCGAGTTCTGTTTAAAATTGTAAAATATGCAAGCTCCGATTTTGTCAATGTATCCCTATGTTTTGTTGAAGATGTTTGATGCAATTATTTTTATTTATTTTTAGTCCACGGATGACGACTTGTCGAAATTCAAGTGAAATGTATGCTTCGATGCCCCTGAAGAATTCAGCACTTTTGAAGCAGTCGTCGTTGTTTAAAAAGGGCGCCTTAATGATGATCAACGTCGGTTAATTTGAAATAAAACGTTTCAGAACATTTGTTTTCAACACGTTGATTGGGTATGCATTGGGAGCGCTTGTTTGTTATCACTTATCCACCCAATTAAGCAAGTGCAAATGCCGACTTATGTTAAACTTGACAAATTTTCCATTACTTATGCACACGCTCATATTGTTCTAAGGATCGGAAAATATTACGTCTAGATTGAAAATATTGGCGATAGTTATTTGAAGAAAACAATTCAGCTTATTAAGTGTTAAAAAATCGGGCCATATGAATGATCAGTTAAATAAACTCGAATAACTTTTATTTTATAAACGTGTTTCCAAAAAATGTTCCTAAACTGTTATGTAACAAATGTAGCTGGTTTTAAGGCGTCTTTTATAAAACTCTGCTAAAAACGACGACTGGCTCGATGTTTTATATAATCCCTAAAAATAAGCTGAGTGGAGGGACGCTTTACTTTGACTGTCATTCACATAAGATTGGTCGACTATTAACCCGGGCATTCTGTCGGAAAAAAACATTTCACGGCAGATTGGAGTGAGGGGTCTTTAGCTAGTAAACTAAATTTCATTTATTCAGAGTTTGGTAACCGAGTTTGCCGACGAGTATCTTCCGATAGGACTCGGGAGCAAATTTGTTTAATTTTCGGGCATATTTTACGATTGATTTGTTTCGTGTATACAATTAGAATATTCCCTTCAAGTAACTCGTCGAATTACCACTAAATTGTATTGATCGATGGGCAAATATTGTACCCAATGTCCTACAAACATTCATTTTTTGCATGTTGTGGTGGCTTGCGTGCCGCGAAATTAAAGTGATTGTTGGATTGCAGTTTTTTGTAACGTATAAGCCTTACCTACATCTAAATGGGGGTGTCAAGACAGGTGTCTTTAGCACAAGATGTCCTCAATTAATACTTTATTTGAACGAGACTTGGCCGGTTTAAAACCGGGACTTTTTAGATCGTCGAACACGCTAACGTGAGCTCTCTAAAACATTCTCCTTTTTATATCGCGAAAATTATGGTCCTATTTTCTACCCGAGTCCAAGAGGGTTATACAATGACGGCGGTTAACTTCATAGTTACGCCGAATTGCTAAATTCATATTGATAGATCCTTCCTCGCAACGTTTTACCGCGCTTATTGTATGCGATGTACGCTTCACCAAATAGTCACCTACATCTCTGCTCTATCTGTTATGATGCAGTTGATTTCTATATTGTTTAACTAAACCGTCAACGTTGATTTCTTCTAAATAAACTGTTGTTTACCGAAGCTTCTGATGACAGCGAGTTTAATTGGAATTAAAGAGCGACCTGTTGATCATCTAGGTTAATTGAGAACGACTTTTAATTTTGTTAAAACATATTAGTTGCGCAATCAATGGATTTTTACATTCTGAGTGATTGAATACGCATCGATGAAATATCTCATGTGTTTCTTTGGCGTGGCTAACTGTTCCTTCCAGAGGATGAGTAGGGAAGATTGCAAGGCGTCCTTCTTCTTCTTCTTCTTCTTCTTCTTCTTCTCACACCTGGAAGGCGTGAGGACGTGTTGTGCTAAGGACACTACTGAATAAAATTAAGTTTACTTGCCCGTAAATTATTAAACCGCCATGGCTTAAGACGCCTCCCCCTGCTGAAAGTTCTGGTCTTCGTGACCTCAATAAAGCCATACAATCATTTTTTTAATGCCAAGGTGGTGGCGTCAGTCTTTTACGTGACAAATTCTGGAATCCAGCTGAAATCAGTTCGAATGATTATATATGTGACGTTATATTTTTAAAAGCATTCTTAACTTTCATTCTTTTACGCGGCGGGAATTTTCCACAATTAAAATGATTTCTCTTCCGTTTTTTTACCTAAATTGGCAATAAATCATTTTTTTTAGATAAACATGCTGCTTTCATTGCCTTAGGCAATCATAATTTAACTCGAATTAAAAGGCAGACAACGACACAGCGTTAGGTTAATTGCTTCAGACTAGTCCAACTTCACGAATAATCTTGCTGCTTCACGTAGACTAATTGATAGTGAATATTTGATAGATGCTCTTTTTGTCCCAATGGTAAAGATGCTACCTTTTGTGTAATGCTCATTCGGAAACCTCGGCAAATATATATTCTATGCTTTTTTAATTAGTGTGTCCGAACATGCAGAATGTCTTGATCGACATATTACGGAACCATATTATTAAAACAAGCGCCCTGGGATTGCGTTTACCCCTTCTATCTGGAATTGCATTGATCGCAATCGATCGCGTTTGTCGAACGTGTGGTTGTACGTGAGGCCTATCGCCTACATGTGTTTGTAATCATAATGATTGTGTTTCTCAAGCTTGGAAAGCAATTATGAGGCTGTTATTTTGTAATCGTAATTGCTTATGTTCAGTCTACCGATTACAAAACTTGTCGAAGCTTATAAAAAGCGTGGTCATTTCAAATGAGTGCCTGTTTTTTACAGGGTTTAAGATAAGATAAATAAATTGTGATACAAGGTAAACAAAAAGAAATCTATGAATCTTTGCAACACAGACATTACTAAAATATATTTTCATGGCGTAACGGGTCTTGAGTAAACAAGTTAAACTAGCCAACGAATCGATTATAGGGCTAGAACGCGTCAGATAGAAGCTAGTGATACATGTGCAACGTCATAATAAATAAAAGGCTATTAAAGCAATTCAAAGCTAAATTGGGAACAGTTCTCGGTAAAGTTAACTTTGCGCGACAAAATAAACAAACAAGTTCACTTCGAAGTTTTTTTAGGTTTCGAGTGTACTCAATTGTTCATAATTGCACCGTCATCATTTATCCAATGAAAATATGGTACGTCTAGTTCGAAGCAGACATAATAGGGTCTCAAAGAGCTGCATGCGTTAAACTATTCTATTTTGACACCTGCCCGAGCCACCAGACGTACCACCCACATTTTGGACAATCGACGAATCCCACGGTCGCTATTGGCAGGCGTGACTCATCGTAAACATAAATCATGCACAGCTTCTTATGACGCACCAGACATACATGATACGCTACCCCACCAAGGTCCATTGGTTCTGGGGATGTAAAATTAAATTCGCGATGCTACCAGAATTCGTAAATTCCAAAGAAAAAATTGCGCTGTACGTTAAGGTGCAGGTTCAATGTACACCCAATTTAATAATAATCAATATCACAGTTTTGGATGACGTCTACGTTCACAGGACTCATATAGTGAAACATCTGTTTCGGTGTTGCCAATAGTGAGTCATTCGCGGATAACAGAGAAAATTGGTTAAAATGAAAACGGGAGTTTTTTTTAATTATTAGAAATTGATAAACAATGTAACCGATTTTTGAACTTTTCATTTGTTCGGTAAGATCCGCAGTAGCGGATTTGTTAAGTCTAAGAACGTCAACAACAATTACTACTGAAATTGCGATATCTGTCTAATTTTTTTTCTAGCAATCTCAGATTGACGCTAATTGGCCAAAAAAATGATCTAGTAAACCTGGTTGGATTCAAACATGCTATTTGCTTCTAATTTTCTTTCATTATTTTTAATTTCTACAGAGTCCTGTTTTATGGTGAAAGTTTTTTGTCCTCGTGACCTGAATAAAACCGCTACAATTTTAATTATTAAAAATGCACCTTTTTCGACTATTGACTGAGGACGTATTTCAAAATTTCAAGAGAGATTCCTTCGTTCGAAAATCCCTATACACAACAATTTCCTGAAATGGCAGTTGAGAACTGAATCTGCTGTTTTTTGTATGGGCTCTAAAAACCCACAGAAAACAAGCATGGCGCATACAAATACACGAATTCGACTATCATATCGCTGAAAGTTTAGCCAAGTTGAGCGCGGTTATTGGCTAATTCCCAAATTAATGCACGCACGTGCGCACCATCTGTGTGACCACTTAAATTCATTCTGGTACTCAATGTTCAGAGCCTGTTCGCGTATTGGCTAACCTAGACAGGAACTGGTATTCTTACTGGTATTAAACGCGAGACTTTACTACTCGTTTAATCAATCCTTCTGCAAACCCAATATGACGATCCCGTTTTCTGGATACCCTGGAATAAATGAACTGCGCATTCAAGGCGAATATATAGACCTTCATATTAAGGTAATTAAGTTGCTGTTTGGAAGTCTTAAATTCTTATTGGAAACAGGTCAGTGGAGACGAAGTGGTTGGGGCTCACCGTGTAGTGGTTGGAGAACGCGTGCCGCTTTTGAAGACCATTCTGCAAACCCCATCTTCCGGACGATCGCCTTGCCGATTATTCTGGCCACGATTTCCCAAGAGGTACACGCATCATATTCTATATTATCTGTAGGACCGTGGAACAACTGCTTGAGTTCATTTACATGAACCAGGTCACATTGACAGAAGACACCGTAGAGAGGCTGTATTTGCTGTCGTTCGCGCTGGAATTCGAAGATTTGTGCAATGTTTGCCTTCAATTCATGAAGTCGAAGTATATGCTTTTCTTGTAATAACACGGTATTTTAAGAATTACACACGAAAAACTAAAAGTGTACTTTGTTATCGCACGAGCTATCCGATGTGATCGGTTTTACCAGTGTTTGTTTTCAACGATTTCGGCTGACGATCTCTTATCGGATATTCTCAATGAAGACGAATTTTTCGAATTGCTGTCAGTTTCCTCTCTCGACAACGACAGCTTACTGGAGCTCATCTGCTCCTGGTCTATGGCAAACGCGGAGGTCCTTGGGAATGGAGAGCAACTTGTTGGCACATTTGATCGTCTACTCGGGTGCATCGATGTTACCAGGTTATCACAGGAAGCGTTAAACATGTTTATCTACAGTGATTCGCCTTTTCTTTCCAACCGGATGTGTCGGTAAGTCGAGTTTGACAGATTGCCTCAAATGCCTTTTTGATAAACTCGAGGGTTTGTGAACCCAGTGGCGAAAAGGACAGTCTGTCGCGGACGACAGGACGACGAATTTGCTGGAGTATTCAGGAATACCAATTTTTCTTAATAAACCAATGAAAATAGAAGGTTCTGAGTGCGGTTCAAGATACCAAGATTGCGATGAGTAAACTGCTGGACATTAAATGATTGACTACCAGTAATAATAAAAAAATAAAATAAAGCATAATTTTTGTTGAAGACGTACAACAGATAATTAAACTTTTTACTAAAGAGCTTACATTTTATAGATAAGTAACTTATGTTATAAAAATGCAGAGTGCGGTGGTTTCTGTTTTACTGCAAGTTCATTGTTTCATTAATTTAGGAACCATATATTCGATTCGATTAAAGCAACTTCCACATCAACGCCTTTAAGACAGGGAAATTCAAATTCTGCAACCAGCGGTTATGGTGGGTGAGTCAAATCTTTTAAAAAGCCTTGTTTTTCGTGCACACCATTAAGACAATCTGAAGGACAATGTTGCTTGTCCTAAAACCAGTATCGGCGTTTCAGTGGGACGAGCTATAAATTGCACCATTTACGACAAAATAAAGATAACATATTCTTCGAGTAAAGGCCAATGAAATACATATTAATGTTTGTATCTGACGAACGGACAATATTTAAGCCCGTCTCTTTCTTTATCCAAAGGCCTTGCTTATTATTTACCCTTATTATTACCGTAAAACCCATAAATTCATTTGAATTAAACTTCTTTGTCTAGACAGGCATCCACAGAGGATTCGGAAACAGCATTCTCATCAAACCGGCAAAATGAAACTGTCTTGATGTGTGGAAAAACAAGAACCGATGAGAAAATTATAGTTATCTCGAGTTGGTCGCAGTTTCAAGTAGAGCAACAAGTTGACATTCGTATTCCTTTTTCTTATGGCTGCGGATTAACGAGTTCGAAAGGTGAGGTAGAACATTACACCCGGAAAATAAACGCATATTCCGTAAAAAATTGCTATTAAGCCTGTCAATAAATGAAGTTATATTTTTCGTGCAGGGAAGATGTATTTTGTTGGTGGACACGACGCAAAAAATACAGTCGTGTCCGTCGTGACTGTTGTGGATCCCCAGACGTGTTGCATATCAGAGGGTCCACCACTCTTGACCGCTCGCCAGTGTTCCGCTGTAGCCGCCTCGATCGACTCAATTTTCGCATGTGGTGGACGTGGGCTCGAAGGAAATCTTCTGTTTTCCGTTGAACGTCTCGTTATTGGAAGGTTAGCTGGTCGAGTTTAAGTTTAGTTTAAGCGCTTTCTTGTAATATTCAATAAAGTATTTTTTTCGGTTAGAAATGCATGGGAGACCTTACCGTCATGCAAATTTACACGATCCTCTGCCGCTGCGATCACTTTTTCCAACGATGAACAGCAACGATTTATACTGGTAGCCGGTGGAATTAGTTTAAGAAGCGGTAGTGTTTCGAGTGTTGAAATGCTGCTTCTCCAGAAGGGTCAAACGTGGCAAACAGTATCGCCTATGCTTCATGCCCGTTATAATCACGGAATCGCCTTATTCCGAGAAAAAGTTGTCGTTGCGGGAGGCGAGAGTGAAACCTCTGTTGAAATGTTCACGCCACCGCCCAATCTTGGCTCCGGGAAAGGTCAGTGGAGCGAGTTGAAGCCACTGAGCACGGCTCCGTCAAATCTTCACCTCGCAGTGTTTCAAAATCGGCTTTTCGCGTTTTGTGAGTTTTAAAATTCAGATAGTTTATCTTTAAATTTCGAGTTCAAGTCGTTCATTTTATCTTTTTTGTACTTTTTTAAGTACAAAATGTTACCGGAGGCAGAGTAGAACCGCACCCACACGTTGAAGAACTGTGTGATGAAACAGACAACAATTTGCTACCGGTAAAATTCTGATTTATTTTCTACAGAAGACATGAGATATTTGAAAGTGTTATTGGCCTTTTTCCCGACAGTTTTTTCTTCAGCGGAAAAGATATACCATAAAACAAGCAATTAAACCTTGTCGTTGTCGACGTTGATCTGAAGCACATTTCAAGCAACCAATATTTTAACTACAAAAAAAAATAAGCTCTTTATTTTCGTTCATTTTTGTTCATTTTCAGTCAACTCAAAAGACACCTCTATGTGAATTTACTTGGACTCCATTTTGTGATGCTCCTCGAGAACTGGCAACTTTCGAAGGAGTCGTCGTGGTTGGCGGTATTGAAGAAACGACGTCTTAATAATGATAACAATTATTTAATTGCAAAAAAACGGTATACCAAGATGCATAATTTGTTTTTCGACGCCCTATGCTAAAGTAGTGGACAAAGTATTCGAGGTGTAGCCAATAATAACGCAGGCAAATTCACCTTTTCATGATCTATATGGCGAGTGTAGTTCACTTGCAAGTCGACATTGTAGACGAAATGCAACCAAATGTTGCCTCCGCGTAAAGACGATGTGTTTAAGAAAAGAAATCTTTATGCGAACAACTATCGACCAT
>JAPUBX010002431.1:0-40559 GCA_028672205.1 Proteocephalus fallax
TTGTTAGTAATCGCACACACCTTGGATTTGCAGACCGATTTCATGTGGCCTATTTTGCCACAATTATACCATTTCGCATCACAGAATTTACATTGTTCCCGGGAATGCAATTACCCACAGGAATGACTAGTATTGAATGAATTATCAGTCTTTTAGTAATCGTTATTGTCTTAGGAGATTTGGATCACTGATGCCTGCTATACTGAATACGGCAATTTTTAAAAAAAAATAATCTTTCGTGTGTGCTTAACACTTAAAATGGTGTCATTGTTAAACTGTCTTTGCTACCTGATCAAACGAAATATACATATTTAGCGTAATCTAGGTTATACTATATTGTGACGTCACTAGCGACTTATACCAGAGAATGTACCTCTTAAACCTTGTGTGAACACGGCAAGTCGCCATCATTTATTATAAATAGAACAGGCAAGGGTTTAGCTCTCGAAACTTCTTCATGCTCTAGGACTTTGGTATATGTAAAGGGTTTGTCCTGCTGTAATAGCAAACCTTTCTTTAAGGAGAAATATATATTTTCCGTAGGCACGTTCTCAATGGTAGCTTTTCTCGAAGATTTGCAGTAAATATCGCGTTGAAAAATGATGCTTAAGTTAATTGGCTCGGCTAGTTTTGTCGCTGCACATAAAACAATTTTTTTAATTGGAATTAGAAACAAACAACACTTAAAGAACAGGATTATTTCTAATTTGTGGATAAACACATGTAATATGTAATACGAATTTAAAATGGATATAACATTCCTAGGCGTATTATAATGGACCAAAAGGGTTCATTAAACAGTTAAGCGCTTTATCAATCGCAAGACCGAAGAAGAGAAACCGTTTTCAATCGTTTGTGTGATAATAAAGAATTATACTACTTATATGCTCAATATTGTGCTTTTATTGTTTGCACACGAAAATACTTATGTAATAATTATTATTTAAATTTAAATTTTTCAAAAGCTGTTCAAAATATGTTAAAACGAATGTTTTGTTATAGAATACAGAAAGCAAAGTTATCTGCTCTGCCGAGTGTCAAGTGAGCATTTACATTTAATCATAAAACAGTAATCATTGCCCGGACATCTGTAGGCACACCATATAATGTTTTTTTGATGGGGCACAAGACTCCTTATTTAAAAGTAAATTAACTAGTTTTGTTGGATCCTTCATTAATCGATTGAAAGCATTGCATATATACGTTAGTAAGGTCCGCTGTTTGATAGGGATATGCGGAGCTCTTAAGAAATTAAACGCATTCAATTCGTGTTATGTGGTTTACAGATGCCACAAATCTCATATTAGAGACGAACAAATTTGAAGAATCTTAAACACTTGTGCAGGATAGAAAAGAAAAATTTCAGAATCTATTTTCCGACGCTACTAAAACAACTGCTCATTAAACAGATAAATAGTTTTGTATCCATCAATTTAATGAAGAGAATACTACTTTTCTTAAGATCAATAACCAAAAAAAATATGTTCAGGTAAGCGTCTTGCACAGCCGAATTTCAGGTTATTTTTTCCAGACTTTCTAGTTTAGTTGACAACGAGGCGCTTAATGAATAATGTTATAGAAACATTATACTTTAGAACCCGTAATATGCAAAAGTATCTAAGAATCAAAAAGCCGAATAATACACGTGGCCGAGTTTCGTTAAGTCGATGTCGATACTCCAACACAATTTTATCGAGGTTGATCACTTTTCTACCCGTATATTTCAAAGTTATGGTTAACTTGTGATAGCACACAGCAAGCTACAGAAACATTCATGAATCAAATGCGTTTTAAGATGTTATTAGTTCGTATTTATATTAAAGTATATATTTTGTTTCCGTAAGCACAATATTTGTAATAAAATTTTTAATGCTCAGCGTTAAAATACAAGTGTTTTAAGAACTAGGAAAACACAGTCTTAATGTTTTGTCGGTCCGATGAACTCCAGTTTTCCGATAGATCACTCCCTTTGGTAGAAAAAGTGAAATTCTATCGGCCACCAATCGTCGAAGCACTCGTGTTGTAAAATATTTTATCGCGCTAAAAAGATGCAAACTTATTATTGGTCTAAATTATTTCTTGATATGTTTTTTAAATATTCTTTTTAAACCTACTATTGGGTGTTTTCAGGAAAACAGCAGTGTTTAAACGTACAAAAATGATAGGGCCAATAGACCCTTTCCCGATTGTTTACTAACCTCGGTAGTTAATATTTATGTTTTTAATTGTACTATTGTGTGTTTACATTTATATTCAATTGTTGTTTTGTGCGGGTTTCCTGGACCAGATATATCTTTAGTCCGCCATGAAAAAGTCGCTATTCAACCAGTTTGCACGGTTCATGTATTTTTATTGGCCGAAAATTAAAGCATTGAGTATAACAACTTTAATGACATGGAATAAAAGAGAGTATAAGTAAACCACAAAAAACATATTTTAAAAAAACTGACAATGAATTTACTTTACGCTAAATTTTATTTCAGAAAATTTTATAGAAATGGACAAACCAATTGTATACGGCTTATTGATGCCCGAAAAACCGGTATGAGCAAATGACTATATATACAAGAAAATAATCTTATATATTCAGGTTCATGGCGCTTAATGGGGATGCTACAAGCCAGGCGCATGAAAAAAGGTAAGGCGTTGTAACGCCGCGGCCGTGAATTGCGTTATACAGTGTGATTTATCCTCAAATGATTTAACCAACATGTTTCACCCCACTCTAGGTGAGTAACACTGGAATACCACAGTTTTCTAAAATTTACAAAATTTTCTCTAACAAAATATTCAGAGTGTTAAAAATTAACAAGACTTACAAAAATGAACTTAAAGCAGACCATTATTAGAAGCCGTTGACGAAACGGTTTTATACTAAATAAGACGGTCTTGAGCACCTTTCTTAAACAAGAAAAATCGTATATTTCTGTCATGCATTGCTTGCGAAGTAGGTCAATTGTATGTCGAATCCTCAGAAAACGTATAACGATTTGTCGTTTACATGTGAGTAACATCAACGCTCTTTGGAAATAAAACGCATTGTGTAGCTCTTATGCAGTTTAAAGTTGAATCACAGCACTAAGTAGATACGAATTAAATTAATGAATATCGAAGCCGTATCCACGATAGCTGATAGCTGTACTAAATTAGTCAATATACACTGAAAAAACGGTTTTTTATGCCCTCCAAACGCCGGCAAATAATACAACCGCATCTTTCATACTCGATGTGCAGACGATCGATTCATAAAAATAGACGTAAAAAACGTCTTTGTGTACCTGGTTCTTATGACGCTCTTATTTAAACGCATCGTCGGCAATATTTTATTATATATATTTTGCTTACAGGGACTACATTATCCGCCGCGTTTGTATAAAAATTAAGTTATGAATACCAAATAATTACAACATATCGTTGCATTCGCTTCATAAAATCCAAAAACAATTCTGTAACTGTTCCATCAATGTTGCTAGAGCAAGCTGTGTGGTCTCGAAAGTTCACTGTAACTTTAAAATATACGGGCAGAACAGTTATCTACAACTGTAGAATGGTCTCAGAGTATCGACATCGGCTTAACGAAACTCGGCACCATTTATTATTCGGCTCATTAATAGATACTTTCGCATATAACTGGCCTCTATAACTGTTTCTATCAAATTGCATTAAATGAAGCAATTTTATATTATTTTCGAATAAACTGTGTATAGCAACTGTGCACGTCTGACACCTCAGAATATGAATCTATGGATTCATTATTTCAATGATTGAAGTGTTCTTCGCGGCTAGCTATGTATAAAATATTAACTAGGTCCTTGATTGCGGTCCTAGAATATAAATTCAGCGTTAATAGGATCGGTTTAGCCTCCACTGTAAAATAAACGGGTTAGTCTTCAGAGAAAAAATTTAACCAACTAGCCACTGGACTGTGACTGAGACTAAAATGAACATATTTTATTTTTCGTTGTTCGTTACAAAAGTAGTTGTTCCTACCTTTATAAATAGACACAGAATCCTACTTAATTTTATAAGCAGTTTAATTAGTAATTTCGATAAATTTAACTATCACGATCCTTTTTTTCGTGTCTAATAATTGCTGTGTTGCAACAGGACACCACTAACAGGAAATAAATGATCTTTACAAATGTTCATTTACATTAAGAATAGGGGTCTTGTGCCCCATAAAAAAATTGTGTTTGTGTTCATCTCAAAAGAATTAACAAACCGTAAACCCTATTTTTATTAATTGTCTAATGCTCACTTGACACTCAGCAAAGAAAATTACTTTGTTTTTTTGTATTTTATACAAACATTCCTTTTTGCTTATTATAAACAGCTGTTTAAAAATTTAAATTTAAATAATTATTGTAAGATTATTTTTTTTCTTTCAAAATAATACCACAATAGTGAGCATATAAGTAGTATCATCAAACGAAGAATTGAAATCGGATTCTCTTCATCTGTCTTGCGATTATTAAAACGCTTTACTGTTTAGTCAACCTTTTCTTAAAAGTATCTACTTTTGATTCATTGTAATAAGCAAACGAATGTAAAATCCATTTGAATTCTTTTTTTAAGTTAACATGTGTCAATTCACAAATTACAAGGAAGCGTGTTCTTCAAGGGTTAATTTTGTCTACTTCAGATTAACATTGGTTTATGTGCACGGACAAAACTAACCGAGCCAATTAATCTTCGCGTCATTTCTCAGCGCAAAATTCACTGCAAATCTCTGGAAAAGCTACCGGAAACTTTACTTTTTAAATCTTTTGTGGCCCAAAAAGGCACTAGAGTGACTTGTGGAATGAAAATAGGAGGAGCGTAATATACTGACTCCAGTGAAATCACCGATCGACTTCCGCACACCATCGAAGCTGCTGCATGTTGCATGTGGTGATTGCAAACTTGAACTATTAATTGTGTTTTACTATGCTTACTATTGTATCGCACGTTAAGAATACAATAGACAACGTCGCTGCACGTGGCTTCATTCGTTAAAAGTTTCGGTTAGCCAATTGGTGGATACCGATATTACAGACAATTTGTCGATTCTATATTTAAGGGTTTATTAAATCCTTCATACAATACTGCCGCATACGCGTTGTTTTATGTCTAGAGCTTTAAATAAAGTAAAACAAATGGTCTGATTGCCAAAATTATAAAATAACATTTCGCATTGACCCCTTGTATAACGCCAACTTGATATTCATTACAATTAATTCTTTTTCAACCTTATCATGTAAAAAAATTACTTATCACTTGTTCTTAACAGTTATTTTCAAATCTCGTATTCACATATTATTCGGTCGTGCAAATAAATACAACAATTGCAAGCATATAAGTCGTATTATTACTGATGATCACACGAACGATTCCACTCAGATTCGGAAACCTTTTTGTAATTAACGTTTTCATATAATTATCCGCTTTTGGTTCATTGTTATAAATGTAGTAATTGAATATCAATTATTTTGAATATTTTCATTATGGTTTAAATCTTTTGGTCCTTGTACTACCCCGGGGAATAATTTTTTCGCCTTTGGTGAATCTTTAATATTTTTTAAAATTTATTAACCGCACACGAAACCAGGTGTTTTTTTGCCGATGCTGAAAAGACATCACAATTTGTGAATATTATTTACACGCCACGACTGTTCCGTTATCTATTTATTTTTTTAAATATATCGGTTTACAGTCTCGAGTAAGAAATTAAAGACGCATTAATGCAATCAATTTCTTGTAAATTTAAATTGAGTTTCATTTAATTGATGTACGTTCCGTTGATTGAGATATATTTGAACCCCCAATAAGCATTTTTTCTCATACCGCCGTGTTTACTGGGTCTCCCCTAACAAAAATAGCGACATATCGAGAACTACAACTAATAAGTCTTGGGATGTTTACCTATTGTGTTGGTCACTTGCCAACTCAAAGCCTAGAAAAGCTCATTATCCTTCTTATAAAAATATTAGTCAAATCACAACAGAACAGATGCAGTTCTACTTATCAGCGACGACTCCCTTTGGAATTGTGTATCTCCCGTCTATCAAGGTCCTCCTTAATCGACCTTATCGGTTTTCTCGCAGTATGAATGTCTACCAAGACATCGATTTCGTCAGCGAACTTGACGATTCGTAATCAATCTATTGTAATAATTATTCCATTATAAAACTGTATACGGAATGTTACGGTTCCGGTGATAGAAACTAGCTTTCGTGAACGCAAGTTTCTATGTCTCCCGTAAGTAACAATCAAAAATGTTCTTCGCATAGGCCTGGCTTAGGTTGTGCGTACACGGCTTAGATCGTTTTTAAGAAGTTCTGGTATTTACGCAAATTCAGTTATGGTTCCCGGTCGGTCTACTATGATATAAACAGTTGCTAGATGTTTCGCTGTTGAAACAAGGTATTTTACAAAGTTTCTTGAGGGTTTGGTAACTTTTGCATACCCATGGCCACCCGGATTTGTTCAAGATTCATTTGATACGTAAGTGAATTCCGCAAGGTAGAATGGAACTGCGAGCTTGTCCGCTTTCAAGTTTACTAGAATGTCTTGACGCTTTTAAACTTTGCCAAGCAAACGCAATCGATATAGCTATAACGAAAACATATTTTACTTCACAAAAAGCTCCGAAGATCCCAGAAAAGTAGTTTTCCAAAAGGACGTACCGTATTTACATGTAGTTACAAGTTATTACAATTGTTTAATCGACTGAGCGATATATACTCACTCAATATGCATCTTTAAACAGATCGCTGGGTTTCTAAGGCCTTGGCAAAAAAAAGTGTTCAAAACGCTGCAGATAAAGTTATTTTACTTCAATAAAAGGAGTCATATTCCCGAGAAAAAACAAACTGGAAAAACCCGAATATATAAAATTAGCACGGCATATTATGTGTTCCTTATAAATGCAACGTGCCTTTAGAATCCTCGTAAAGAAAATAAGTATAATTTTATGAATCATATAAAAAAATAAGTCTTTAGTAGGTTCATATAGTTATAAAGTGATCTAATTTAAATTTGACCTCATATAAAACACAACAGAGAAGGTTTTTAAGGCTAATACTAGCTGCACGTTTAATGAGAGATGTCCATACAGATCGTTAAGAACGCATTAATTCTTTAAATATGATCGGCCAAATACAGTACGCATTGTTGTTGAAACTTACCATAAGTTAAACACAATTAAAAAATAACTTGACTAACAAGTAGGCGGCATGCGACCAAATGTTTAATTAGTGTGGTTTTCTTGGCTTTTGTTTTCAGGGAATTTACGGCCGCGATCTTGCTCTTTCTGTTCGGTTTATGCTGCATGTCAATCGCGCCTTATCTTTATCTTCTGATGGATTCGGTCATTTAGTCTAAAATGAAGGTCGGTTATTCAAAACACAATTAAGGAATGCCTATAAAGCGAAATTATTCGTGATTTATTACCTATTATAAAACGAGATAAAGTTGTCTCTCAAAAACGACAATAAAAACGATTCCTTAAACACCCAAAGTCAAAGAAAACAAGGTGCACTCTTCTAGCTTAGCCAGTAAGGCTTTAGTTATGATTAAAATCGTCGCTTTAATAAACTAAATGCTTACGCTTATAAATTTTTTTAATTATATCTTAGTGAAAAAATGTTGATGGAAACGAGAATCTTTCTAGGTTTATTCGAAGGTCATAACTGTCGAAATAGATAGCAACCTCATGTATAATAATAATTTATGGAATCGCTGGAAACCGTCCTGAACCTGGAATTAGTGTAAACCAGTTTCAATTGCATTTGCGTCGTTTTGTTACACCTGTGTTTTGTGTTATGAATTTTCATGAAGAGAAAGCAATTTAATTGCTCATTGTGAAAGCTCACAATTGTGACATAAAGAAGGTTTTACTGTGACCGGAATTGATGTCCCAGCAATGGCGAATGTTAAGGGCTTACCTTTAAAGATAACACCAATCCGCACCTTTGTGCAACTGAAAGCACGCAACATAAATAAACGTCTGGTATAGATTAAAAAGATATTAATATGTTTTATTGCGGAATACCCAATTTTGCAACAGTGTGTTTTTTTTCGAGCTTTTCAACTCATTGAGTTTGGTATCACATTATGAGTCATCAAACCGCAAATGCATACCTGCAAACGAAATTAATACTTCCCTGTGGCGACAGGCAAACTGCACACGGCGATCTGGTTCATCTAAAGTAAAAACACACCTTCTCTCCTTAAATACAGGATGCTTCAGACAAGGACACAGCTACCTTCATCCACGCTAGCCGAGACGTGAGGAACCTCCTCCCTTTCCAAACTCATGGACCAGCATAGTTGCATTCCCGTTAAAGAAATTGGCCTCAATAATCGGTTTATCAGGGTTTCTTTATGAAAAAGCCTCCGCCAGCAATCCAGACTGCTGTCGCGATGGCCGAAGACGTCCATCTAACGCAGTTTGCTAAAATGACTGATAGACTAGCTGAAGCTGGCGCTCAACGACGGTATATAAGCAAGACAGCCAAGTCAAGAAAGGAAGGACATACAACATCCAGAAAAGCACGAATAAATGCAACGCGTGGTTCACAAAATGGAAACCAAGCTACGCAATGAATTTCATTTAAAGTGGCGAAAATTGCTGCGCCAATAATCCGCGCTGAATTTCTAAACGCATTTAATTTGTTACCTTGATATCGGAGGACAAAGCCTTGTGGACGCTGGCACGAATACACGTGTAAGTTTCGCATGTTTCGCCACAGCACGACGTTCAAGTTAAAGACAATGTTGAGTTCCTCCACAGTCTATCCGTTTTCGCAGACTAGCGCCCGAGAGAAGACGAACTGCCGAAAGGAAAAAATCGCTAAAATGATGGCTCCATGTATTATTAGACCGTCTTCCAGCAGTTGGTTCTCTCCTTAACACATGGTGACGAAACACGCAATTTACAAAATTCCCCATAACTAAAATTGTGTTGAATTAAGGAACGTGAAGGGAGACGACATCCCCGTCGCTGATACTCTTTCGTGTTTCACATTAAACGGTTTGACTACAACGTCTTATTAGACACAACGAGGCTTTAGCACAAGCACAACCGCACCACAAAGTTTTCCCTTTGTCCAAACCAGCGATCACGATTATATGCGACACCTCGAATTTTGATTTGATATTAAATAGCTCGTTTAAATACCAGCGATTCATTTTACATTCACTGCAGTCCACCAAATTGGTCAACATTGTCATTTTAATATTAGTAATATTTATAATGGTATTTTTTTAAAGTACGTAAAACAAGACATTTCAGAATTTAAAATTTCGAAAAACAAATATAGAATGAGAACCAGCAATTAATAATTCATAAAGTGAATATTATTACATGCTGAATTGTGGGACTGTAACGCAATTAATAGATCGTGTTTTACAAGAATTTACAAGAGTTTTATAAAATGTTCCTGCATATTTTTTTCGAAATCAATAAATAACTAAATGCGATAATAAACAAAAAAGAATAGCCCTTAAATATTCAGGAGAATGCAAAATATAAATAAGTTTGCAAAGCAGTTATATCTTCTGCCTTGTATTCTCTATTACGGGTTACTTAAACCCACTAAACATACTTTTCACTAAATGTTATTAATTTTTTTTATTTTATACACCAAGATTGCGAATTAAAATCACGAAATTAACAGGCGAATTCGTTAATTTACGTTTAAGATTTTCCAAAATCGATGCTGATAGATCCATTGTCTTAAAATGCACGATTTGCAATTTCAAATTGAATTATCACTTGTTAGTACGCAACACCGTGCGTTTGAACGGTAATAAGATTCTAAATAACAGCCCAGTTATATATTAATAATGAACTAACTTGTCGCAAATGATGATGCGATCAAAATATATCAACGTTAACTGAGTTAAAACAAAAAATAATCAATTAATTTAATATTTTAATATTAAAGATATATGCATATTCTTTTTATTTGGAAACGAAAAATGTAAACTGTTGTAAACTTTTTAAATTGGATCATCAATTTAGTTGAGAAAAAAATCACATGATAGCGTTAACGACATATCTGCTCGACTATGTTTCAAGGTAAAATATAAATATTGAATGGCATGAAGCAGCTCAAATTTCAACTGAGTTTCGATTCAGATCCGTTTCATGATTGAAACTAAAAGAATAAAAAACGGCTGTTTTTCTGAAGGCAATTGAAAAAGATGCTTTGGTGAAAAAAGATGTCCAGGGTTCTTCGATCTGTTTAATGTTCCAGTTCGAAGCATTCTTTTAAGACGAAGAGAGACAAATTCAATGGACTCAAGATAAATATGTAATTGTGTCAATGATAAATCTCGAGTTGATAACTAATAATTGCACTTTTAACAATATATTTAATGCGTATATAAAAACTGTTTAATCGACTGCACAAAACTATGTTTTCAAATGATTTTTATTAAGATTTACGTAAGCTTAATAAGGCTTAAAGTTGGCATGTGACATTAAAAAGGGGAAAGTATTCTCAACTGCACTTCTTCAAGCTTTAAATGTTTCGATTTAAGTACGTGAAATTTTCGTATAAGTGCGCTCTTCGAAATGAATGTTTAAAGAAATTTCCGGCCTTGACAGAATCCATTACTGTTAGGCAGTTTCCCAGTTGTCACACGGCATTAGACAAAAAAAGCCTAATCGTCCTTGCCAAATAACTGCGGTGTACTACGAGGCGCTGTGCTATCTCCTTTCCTGTTCAACTACTACACATCGAGCCTTCGGTCCCCTAACGACGCGACATGACTTTGCGCCATCCATGCAAGACGCAAGGTGCTTCTCAACAGCTCGGGCAGGCAGTCACTGAGGAACTTGAGTGGTCTTCTTAGAATGATCTTTTCCTGAATGCATCAAAATGCATCCATATCCCATTTTCCCTAACAGCCGCTGCCTCTGCTTACACCCCCGAAATGTCTTCACTACATAACGTCGCTTCGAGCCCAAAATCGAAGTATCTCGGGGTGATTTTTAACAATCGGTTATCGTGAAGTGATCATGTCGATGTTGTCTTTGGTAAAAGCCGCCGTTTTTGCTTCCTTGTTCGCCGATTCAGGAGACATGGTTTAAGCTCTAGCCGTATAAAAACGTTCGTCTACGCCTGTTTAATTCCCCTGATTCTATATTGTTCCCAAGTTATTTTTCCCTGCCTTAATGCTCTGACTTTTGAACTCTTCATCGACTTTGTAAAATAATCTTGTTTTCTAGCGGTCTGGCTATTCTTTCTATCAAAGAAATCATCGTTAAACACCACTTCAATAACTGCTTATTAATCGCTGCCCGAATTTAAAATGACCCCTCCCATCCCCTCTATTCTAGTTTATCGGAATCTTAATCTCTTCGACCAATGCGCCGTCCATACCGTTCAATTCCAACAAGATTGGCGGCATATAGCAATTCGGTTATTCCCTATTTTTCTCGATTTTTAGTCTCACCAGACCAGGTTAAACAGGAACTACAAGACAATTTTCGCATCTTATATTTGTTATCCTGCCTTTTTTTAACGCTGAAAGTTTCGGTCTTCGTGACCTCAATAAAGCCACAACAATTATTATTACTATTAAAAGAATGCATCATATATTTTAAAATTTATTGAAACAAATCAAAGAAGAACTTAATATTTCAGTCGAGTAACTGGGCAGACTTAATTGGATAAAAACATCAAATTGAAGGTGCTTAAAGCTCAAAACTTAAAAAATTGCTTGGGCGGGAGTTTTTTCAGCCGTGCATAGAATGTCTTAATTTTCATCATTCGAGGTTTTCTATGTATCGTTTACTTAAAACAAATGGATGCACAATCGGATAAACAGCAAGAATATATAAAGTTGCGTGATTAAAGCCACCCTAAAAAGCATAGAGTTTTTGAGGGGAAATTTGATCAATTTAAGAATTGATGAATTGTCTTTTAAAGGAGAAATATTAAATACTGCCAAGAAATCTGTTGCCCGTTTACTAGTTGAAATAATATCGACAAACAATATTGACGAGTAGTGACACATTTTCGCGTCACAATTGTAACGTGCACGACGAAGAACTCTGTCGAGTTTTTAAAGAACCCTAAGACTTTTCGCAGAAGGTATCAGACGTTTTATTTTTCGGCGCGCTTTTTGAAAATGACTTATCAATGGTCGCCATTAAGCGGTTGCCAAAAGTTTTATTCTTCGAGATTTATTCATTGGAAAACTAAAAGCTATTTTTTTAATGATCTTATTTTTGAATAGTTTACATATTGTGTAATTAAACATTCCCTATTTTTTTAATTATATCTTTAACAAAGCTACTTTAGCGTGAATGCTGCTTTGTTAGATAATGTTCCAAGGATAAAAAGAAACTTACTCGATGTATCAACGTTTTAGTTATGCTACGTTCTATCGGAAACTCTACCAGCTTTTTGTCTTAGACGTTTACATTAGCTCAGTTAAAAAGTTGTCTTGAGTCAGACGATTCTTAGGTTGTAAGGAAACACTGTCTTATTCCATCACAGCCACCATTAAATCACGTTTCAAAGAGAAATGATTCCCGATACTCGATAATTCGTTTTTTTGTTTGTACTTATGTTTAAATTTAAGTATTTAGCGTCATGTTTATCTCTGGTCCAGGCATTCTCGAACGCACCGGAAGCCTCATTGTTTGGGGCTGGAGCAAGCGCCTCTAACTGAAGCGATATCGGCTTAGCAATGTTGCAGGGAAAACATGCGCAAGTATTTTGATTAGACGGATGCTTCTTTAATTGGAGCACACTGTATTGTTGCCCATTAAAAGGAGGTGGATCAGAAAAGAAGTACTTCGATAGCTTTAAAGCTATTCGCTTCTCCCTCGAGTAAGTGTAATAAAGCAACAACACGCGAAGCGATGGCTCAGGAAAAGGTCTTCGTTAAGTGGATTTTGTGAAGTTTATCAAAGTTGTGAAGATCTTTGGGCGCAGGTTTGTTATAGGCTATAAGGCGTATTTTCAATCGCGTGCAGAAGATTAATTTCTGATTTGTTCATTTTGGTGGCATTTGAGCCGCAGTATTGAAGATTGCGACCGCGATCGAACGAGAATGCAGTCGATTTGGCATAACTGTGTGAGTCCAACAACATGCAATAAACAATAATGAGGATAATACAGGCACAAACAAAGGTTTTTTTGGCTAGAGCTAAAGCTAAGTCTTCTGAACCGACGAACTTGTAAGCAGAGTCGACGACATTTTCCAAAGACGGCATCTACGTGATCACTTCATAAAAACCGACTGTTAAAAATAACGGCGAGGAATTTTGAATTTGACTTCGAAGCGAAATTATGTAAAATGTAATAAAGATGCATTTTGATGCATTCAGCAAAAGACCACAGGAGTACCTCAGTGACTGCCTGCCCGAGATGTTGAGAATCACCACCCGTCTTGCATACATCGCAAAAGGTCAAGTCATCAACGTATTTTATAAGTGTCACGTCGTTATGGACCGAAAGCTCGACGTTAAGTAGTCGAAAAAAAAAGATATAGCACAGGGCCTTGTAGTACACTGCAGTTATTTGGCAAGGAGGACGAGGCTTCATTAACGACTCTGACATGTTGACGTCGATAAATAATAGTGTTAAAGCAAATAAATCGGCGAATCTTCAACGCCATCTTCACATCGTTGAAAAAGGATGCGTGAGCGCGAGATAGTGTTGAAAGCAAGGGACAATTCACAGAAGACTTCACAGCTTTCGCTCCGGCATCAAGTTAAAAGTTGAGTGTGTCCGATAACGTATCCACGGCGTCCAGAGTGCTTCGATTTGATTTATAAGCAAACTGAAGAGGGTCATCGGAAGCTTTAAGCGTGTCACCTAATTTTTAGGGGATGTGCTTCTCAATCACTTCTAACTACACGGATAAGTTGGCGATAGGTCTGTTCTTCATCGGTCCGGCGGAAACATGGGCCGGTTTCAGATTTGGTGTTAGAGCGACGTCTCTACATTTTGAACGAAAGGAACATTCCCCTGACAATTGATTCACAAGCTTGTCACAAACGGAGAAATCTCCCGGTTACAGATTTTAAGAATCTCGAAAGCGACATTGTCGTTACTATCCTCGGTGGATATTGAGAATTTGTGAGCAGGGAGAAAAGCGCTGGGATTAAGAGATCTTACAAAAGGAACCGCAGAATGGTCAGCGGATTTGAAGATAAAGCCATCGTTCAGAGCATCAAGGTTTAGGGCACAACTTGGTAGATATAGGCGCCGGGTTTCTGTTAATCTGTTAAGATTTTTTCAAGAGGTCAGTGGGTTTTGATTTTCTGAACAGCTCATCTAGAAATATTTTGTAAAGGCGATTTACCTCAGCGGTGATCTGTATCGAAATTGTGTTTAATTTCTCGATGCCTCCCTTGGCGACACAGTCGTTCTTTTTTTCGTCTCAGACTTAACAGAAATGGAGAAGATATGATACGGGGGGTTAGGGATAGTTCCGTAAGTGGACAATGCGTATCGTACAAAAAGCGGAGAAAACTATTAATACTATCTATCTTTTTATCGAAGTCGGAATCCTCGAAAACTTTGAAGTCGGTTGTGGCAACAAAATCTTTTAAATTGCACTGGTTCTGAAAGCAGTGAGAGCGGATACTTTTTTCTTTATATTTGGGACAACGTTGATGGTTTTTTTTGGCATAGATTTTCGGTAGATTAACAAGGATGCAGTTGTCCGACTGGGCAAAAGGTGCACGTTTTCGACATGCATACATAGAAGCATCTGACACAAATATGTGGTCAAGCAGATTTTCTTGGCGTGTAGGAAAATTGACTACGGTGTTTAGACCAAGTGTAAAGAGAAGACTTATATGCGCAGAATTAAAATCACCACATAGTAAAATAAACTCATCATACATAATTGAAGAAATAAAAGGTTTAAGCGAATCATAGAAATTAGATATATCTGCTCTGGTTTAAGATTGGGGAAATACGAGATAAAGACTGTAACAGACTAAGAGTTTTGAAGAGACATTGGATTGCACGTAACCCGAAAACATTCAATAGTACTAGAAGAAAACCTTATTGTTCGATTTTGACAACTTTCAAAGAAGCCAGAGATGAAAGTGATGCATTTTCAGAATAGCGACTTCAGAAAGAACTGAGAAAACCAGCTCGATGCTTTGGCTTGGTGTGAATAAAATGTGAATGGGGGAGTGCCGTAGTTGCAGGCTCAAAACTACTGTTCTTATTCAGTCGGTCGATTGAAGAAAAATTATCAATGCAAGGAAAATATTGATAAATCGATGCCGTTTCACAAAATAAACAACGAGACAGCGCTTTAGAAGAGTGTCATGTTTAGTTGTGTCAACAATGCAGTGTTTGCGATATTCTGTGAGATTTTTTCGCGACTATTTTCGTTTAATCAATTGTAAATAAATGAAATTGATAAGTTAAAACACAGAGGATTTCTTTTTAAAAAAAGTAGGAAACGCTGGAAGAGTCTCTCTTCATGACCATACATGTTGATCCAAATGACAAGAAATGTCATCTTGATAAACTTAAAAAAGCCGTGGCAAAATTTAGCCCAGCCGGTAGAAAGTTGTACCTGAATGACCCAAACGGTGGATTAATTACTGTCAGACAACTGAATCTAAGTGTACTTTTTTGGATTGCATCTTTTATATTAATTTTTGAGAAGACACTTGACCCCTTGAATTTAGAGTATGTTTTCTGGTTTCGAAGTGATACATTTCTTCTGTAACAATCAACGATTGGGTTTTATCCTGTAATCAACACATATGATATGTGTAAAACCGTCAGTGGGCCACTCTCATTGTGAACAGCTCACTTGAGTAAGTATATTACGCTCCATCACTTTGACTTTGAGAATTTTCATTCCACCAGTCTTTCTTGTGCACTTTTGAACCAGATCTTGGAACTCGGAATCAACTGCGACAATGAATTACAACTCACTTTAAACTTGAGCTGCTTCATAACGTTCAAACCGATAATGCCTAGACACGTCGCTGACATGGGAATCTGGTGCCATCTCGGACAATATGAATCATACAGAAGCAAACGATTTTCAATGAATTGCTAGTGATACCAATAATCAACTGGTCGGTCCTATGTATACATGGAAGTTGAAAAAATGTCTTCAATGCATGAATTGGAATGAGCGATTCAACACACTCCCTGTATGAACAATACAGAATAGCTTTTTTCCATGTAAATTAATGAGTTTCTTTGGAAATATGGCCACTGTTGTGACTGCTAGAACACATCAAAGCGATATCAGATATATTGTCCTCTGAATCGTAAGTTATCCCACAAACATTGGATTTGTAGACCAATTTAATGTAGCCTTTTTTGCAAGGATTAAAGCTTTTCGCATTAACATTGTTCCAGTGAATGCAATTTGCAACACGAATGACAAGTACTAAATGAATTATCGGTGTTTGTTTTGCGATTTTTGAATGTCCGCGCATTCGGTCTCCTATTTATAGATTTTGAGTAAAAAACGGGATCTGGAATATGAAACATTTTTACAATGTTCGAGACATCATGGAATTGTTCGCATATAGCACGAACACTTTTGAATGAAGGATTCTTTAGTAATAGTAATCGTCTCTAAAGATTTGGATTATTGATGCATACAATTAAACAGTCGCGCAATAGCGTGTCTAATTAAGCTTCAAAGTTGAATTATGCTGCCTGGGTCTGAAGTAGAAGTATAAAATCTCGGAAGCTTCTGGCGGATATGTCCATCATAGTATAGAATATGCTCCGTTAAGCAGCTACTAAAACTATAGGCTTAACATGCCGAATAATAGCTTCCTGGATCTTGGTGAGTGGCATATCCGGAAGTCGAAATATCCGGATTAACCAAATGTTTTACCAAAGCATAAGCATCTTAGCCCAAATTTCGACACGCTTTATGTAAACAAACACTTCTCGTTAAGTTGAATTTACTGAAAAAGATTCGAGGTTAATTTGTGACACATCTGCGACCTCAAATGTGATAGTATTGTATGGAGGGTTGAATAAACCTTGAATGCATAATAGATGAATTGTCTTAAATATCGATATAACCCAAATAGCCAGCCCAGAATGTTAACGAAAATGACACTTGCAGCAACGAGAAATCGTTTTCGTAAGTGAAACGTACAATATACGTCAGTATAATAAAACAAAATTACGAATTAAAGTAAGCAATCACCACGAGAACCCAATAATTACTTATTCCTTTAGCCGAATTACCCGCGCGGACTAATTTTTATAAACATATCCAAGAGACGGACTTTAAAAGTCGAACGTAAGAACTTAATGTCTTCATATTTTTTTATATTTTATTCATCGAAGGAATCATACTGGTGTTTAGAAATGCGGACCGAAACCCTTAATCCGATTGTTTCGCTGTTATTTATGGTAAAGCCGTCTTTTCCTCCATCGCTAGAAATCAAATAAGCTTCCGTTACTGTAACAGGTTTGAAGAATTTTTAATCTATCGCAATGAAAAAAATATATCGAGCAACAAATTTAAATGCTTCTTTAAAAATCTGCATTCTGGTATCAGTTGATATTAAGTATATATCAATGTGGGATTTCGCTATTTGCCTGTAAAACAAGGAATTACAAACGGTTGCGATTGGCCATAAAATTTCTTGACAAGGTTGTCGATGAACACTTGTGGGTATTAGTCGCTTCTTGGCGTTTCGATAAAAAGTCCTCTGTCTTCCGTTAAAATTAAATGTTTTGTTTTGTAGATGAGCAAGTCATGTAAACGTCAAAGCAAACAATGTACCACGCAAACATTTCGTTTTGAATTTGTATTTAAAAAGAAAATTTGTTTGGTATGCTGTTTTTACAGACAAATTATGTCTTTCCGCGCCTAGGAGGTTAAACATGTCCAAGGATATTCAATGACGAAAGATGATCGATTACAAAACCTGTTATAAAGTTGCTGCATTCGCGTTATGAGAAAATCCCTCGACGGAACTCAGCGCACACAAACTTAACAACGTCGGCTGCGTTCAAACAAGGAAATCAAGTATACAAAAAGGCACTTTATAGACACTGAATCGAGGATCGAAGAGAAAAGAGCGACCGGGGGCTAGTTTCAGAAGGCATCGTGACAGACGGTAAGTCGACTAGAAATGATACGTCAAAGAAAACGAAGCTGCAATATGCTTTATTACGTGGTTTACTGATCGTTTATACGTTCTGCGATACAAATAATTATCATCGTTGAATAGTTGGCATTCAGATTTACGTAAAGAAGTCAAGGTAATTATGCGTTCCATACGAAAGATGATGAGATAAATATTACTCGGCTTTCGTGTCTTCTGATGTTATTGGTATGCGTCGGAGCATGTTTGGACGGCGCGCTGACACCCTGGAATAAAGTAAGTAGTAGAACATTTATAATGTTTTTGTTGCTAACAAATTAAACTATATTTAATCTGCATTTCGGTTGTTTGCAACGACACGTAAAATAAAACTCGCCGCAAACAGATGACAGCATCTCGCGTAAATAAAGAAAGCGGTTTTTTTTCTGACCGCCGGATGTTCCCATTAAAATCTGCCTTGCTAAGATCAATGAATGTAATATTGACTATGTTCATTCTATGGCTTTCTGAGGCTACTAAAAAAAACCCTTTTCAAACTTTTATATATATTTATTCTGAGGACTAAAGCCGCAAAATGCTACTTTGAAGCTAACAAAGACAGGCAATTTCGCGACAGTTTTACTGCAGGCATCAATGATCCTAATCTCACAATGCCATAACTATTACTCAAGAATCCTAAATTCTAGAGGGCTCGTGCTGTATGCGAACAATTTCAAGATGTCTCGAATATTCGCAAAATGTATCATATTTAAGACACAACGCGCAGATATTCAAAAATCGCAAAAAAACGATCGATACATTATTTTTTACTTGCCATTCGTGCAAATTGTATTATTTTATATTCTATGCAAATTGAACTCACATCATAAAGGAATTTAAATGATAATTTCAATCGTTATGCACCAAAACAACGAAGCAAAATTTGTCAAAGCTGTAATTCTGCGGGTATATTGTCAGAGGTTGGACGTAAGGCATAAAAAGGCTTGGTTAATGTTCGCGCTATTATTGTGCACTGCTTACGTTTCGTGTTTACAAATAAATTCAAATTAATAGGGGTTCATGGAACCTAATCGGCATGAGTAAAAGCTTTGGTCGCTGTTTGTGGCATGCACTTAGGGTATTTTAAGGTGTGCGAACTCTGCTTGCGACATAACTCGCCCCGATGTGTCAATTTAGCTGCATGCAGAAGAGGCTACACTCAACCGTTGTAAAGTCGGCCTGAACGTTGTGATGGGTATCTAGAAAGCACACGTTAACGAGAAGAAGAAAAACAACTTGTTAACTTGGCAGACAACATATATGTTGGTATCAAATTGCTATAGAGGCGGTTAAGTTTCTTCCGCACAGTCGTTGTCTCTAAAAAACGATTTTGAAATCGGTTTTTCGCTGCAATGGTCCAATTGAGACTTTTTCAGCCTGCAATCTACATTTATTTCGGAATTTCTAACTTGAATTATAAATTATATTATTTATTTCTCTTCCTGCGTCTTATCTCTCCTTAATTATTTCGGCTTGGTGAGGCTACAGCTCTATTGAATATTAACATATTTTTTAAACAATAATCTTTCGCTTGTGCGTTAAATGATGTGATTATTACACAAACGAAATAAACAAATGGTGCGTCAACTAAGTCTTAATTGATTGTGATGCAAAGGAGCGACTTATACCAGAGAATGTACCTCATAAACATTGTATAAAGAAGCCAAGTCGCCACTTATTATAATAAACGCAACAGACTGTAATAGCAACAATGTTTGGTTTCCTTAGGCACGTTCTCAATGGTAGCTTTGCCCTATTAATTTGCAGTAAATATCGCGCTGAAAAATGATGCGAAAATTATTTTACTCGGCTAGTTTTGTCGTGCAGATAAACCATTCTGTATTGGAAGTAGAAAAAAGCAAGACTTAAACAACAGGCTTATTTGTAATTTGTGAATTGACACAATTTAAAAAGGATGACAAATGGATATAGCATTCCTAGGCTTATTGCAATTAACCAAAAGCGAACAGTTATAAAAAAGGGTTCATTAAATAGTTAAGCGCTTTAAAAATACCAAGATCGAAGAAGAGAATCCGATATCAATCGTTCGTGTTATACTTAAAGAATAAAACTACTTATATACTCACTTTAGTGTTTTTATTTTTTTTTGCACAACAAAAAAATCATTAAATAGTTATTATTTATATTTAGACTTCTAAAACGGTTAAAAATATGTTTAAACGAATGTTTGTATAGAATACAGAAGACAAAGTTATATGCTCTGCCGAGAGTCAAGTGACCATTTGGCATTCAAAATAAAATAAGTTTACCTTGTCGTGAAAATGGTACGCAAATCGTTTATTATTTATTTGATGGGGCCCAAAACCCTTTATTTAAAAGTAAACGAATAATGTTTTATATACACGTAAGTTAGGTCCGCTGTTTTAAAGGGATTTTTGAAACTCTTTGGAAATTAAACGCTAGTTGTTACAGATGCCACATATCACTTATTAAAGACATGCAAATTTGAAGAATTTTAAAAGCGTGTGCAGGAGAGAAATAAAAAAAAATTCAGCATCTATTTCCCGACACTGCTCATTAAACTGATAAATACTTTTCTTTCCATCGTTATAATCAAGAGTATACTACTTTTGTAACGATCGACGACCAAAATAAAATATTTTACTTGTAAGCGTCAGGCTCATTTGATTTTCATATTAAATTTCTTTCCTGAAGACATTATTATTCATTTGACAACGGGGCTAAACTGATCCTATCAACGCTGAATTAATATTCAAACACCTAGTGAAAGAGTTATACATATCTGGTCGCTGACTCCCATAACTGAAATTATAAATATATAGATTCATATCCTGAAATGTTAGACGTGCAATAATGATGTACTAAAAAAAGTTATATGCTAAAGTATCTAAGGATCAAAATCCGAATAATATAGGTGGCCGATTTTCTCAAAGCCGATGTCGATTCTCCGCCACTATTTGAACGTGGAAGATAAATTGTCTGCCCTTATATTTAAAAGTTAACTTGCAATAGCACGCAGCAAGCTTTATTAACATTGATGAAGCGAACGCAACTTAAACGTGATATTATTTCGTATTTATAATAATGTAGTTTCTGTAAGTCCCTATATGTGTAATAGCATATATTATACTGGGCGTTTCAATACAAGTTGTTTTTTTTTTCGGTCCAACGCACTCCAGAAATGGGTAAAGACAGTTAGATAGCTAACCAATCGTCGAAAAACCGTGGTTGGAAAAGGAAGATTTCTATCGACCACCAATCGTCGAAACACAATTCTTTGGTGAGCAATACGCACCTACAAAAGCGTAGAATATGTTTTCGTGAAATAATGATGCATTGGTGTCAATTATTTCTAAAGATGTTTTTTTTATTCGTTAAAAAGCAAATATTCATGTTTACAGGAAAACAACAGAGTTGAAACGTAATGAAATGGTACGGCCAATCGACCACTTCCCGATTGTTAACTCGCCTTGTTAGTTAAAATAAGAATATTCATGCCATTTGATTTGTTGTGCTCGAAACAAAACCTTAAATTTCATTTTTTCTAACTATTGCAATCGTCGGCCAATACAAATGCATATGCCGTGCTTTGTGGTTGAATAAAGGCTTCTTCATTGTGAAATATAGATGTCTGTGGTCAAGAAAACCTGCGAAAGTTGTATTCTCGTTTTAATTAGCAGTTTCAGTAAATCTATTGTTTAATTTAACTTCCACTCACGTTTAAACGCCTTTAATTATTGCCTACAATAAAACTCGTAATATCTTCTTGATAACGGTAACTTATTGTGCCACGGCTTTCTTCGAAATCGATTCGCAAAAAAATATGTTTTAATTTAATCAAAATATCCACTTTCAATCGGATATTCGAACTTCTTTGTAGAGTAAACGCAACTGATTGCAGTTACCAGTGTCAACACAGCATCTAGATAACCCAAGGAATATTGGAGATTATTAAGCCGGCATCTATTGGATTTTGATTCAGTAATGTATAGATTTACGTGTATCAGCACAAGTGTTTTTTTCAAAAAAGGAATTATTCGTATTATTATCTGTTTTTGGTTCATTGTAATAGGTCTAGGAATTGAATATCAATTTGCACTTCCTTTGTTAATTTAGAATATTTTGTCTTGGTTCAAAGATCGTTATCCCTGTACAACCCAGGGGTTTTACCAGAAAATCGCAAAAAAATAATTATTTTTCAAGTTTAAGAAAAGAGCTAAAGACCCACTTATTGTAATAAAATGTTAACGTGTCACTCGGTAGAGCAAATTAATTGTTTATGTGAATAATATTAAAACATTAGTCTGAATTTATATAACTATTATAAGCATATTATTTTGTTGTGCAAAATAAAACCGCAAACTGACTTTCTAAGTAGCATAATTACTCATGATCACACAAACGATTTTCCATTGTATTCTTTTCTGCTGTGTTATGATTGCAAAAACGCTGAACCCTTTTTTTATTTCTTATTCTTCATTAAACTAGAAATGTTTTATCAATTTGTTTTCAATTTGCTCAGTTTAATTAGTAGTGTTAGTATTGTCGAAATTTACTATCACTTCGGTGCAAACAGTTTCAGCATTTTCTACTATATATATACAATACTATCACAATTTCATACTCGATGAACAGACGATAAATTCCTTAAAATAGGTTTCTTTACTTGGAGATCCGGTATCATTTCCCTACGAAACGCTATTAATTTTTTTTTAATTACACACTTAACACTCGGCAAAGCGCATAACTTTGTTTTCTATATTCTATTATAACATTCATTTTTTAATATTTTGAACAGCTGTTTATGAATCTAACAGCCCATGAGGAACTTGGGCCTAAAGATCTTCATAATTGTTATTAACTTTACGAATCCACTTAACGAAAACTTTTTCCTATGCCATCGCGTGGCGTGTTGTTGCCTTATAACACTCATTCAAAGGTAAAGCGAAGAACTTTGAAGCAACTGGAACACTTCACCTTTCCTCCATCTCCTTTTTTTAAATAGACCAACAATACAGTGCGCTCAAATTGAAGAAGCATCCGTCAAATCAAAATAGTCGCCCATGTAGTCTCAGGACTATTGCTAAGCTGATGGTGCTTTTGTTGGAGGCACTTGACCCAGTAAGTGGATATTATCTTTTAACGACAGGTGTTTACAAAGAAATGTGTAAAATCTAAATTAAACAACCCAGAAACAAAACAATGCACGTGGTAAGCAACACATTTTAAATAGAATTTCATTGGCTCTTTTCTGGTTAATTACAACAATTTCAGCCTTCATGTGCGCAGGCTAAGGTACCGGTAAATGAAACATTCGTATGCTTTCGCGTTTACTAGGTTTATTCTATATAAATAAAACACAAGGGAGCCCCAGAAATGAACTATCGATAAAATATTTTTTTCCCGAATGTTTTGGACGCACGTGTTCCACCGCCGGACGACAATGAACAAGGGCCATATAATTCCAACTAATGGCGCCAATAGGATGACGTACAATTGGAGAACGCCTCATCGGTTATGTGAACTGCAACCACCTTCTAGTGTTTCATGAAATCGTATTTAGCAACAATATTTGTACTCAAATTGTAGTTTTGATTTGCGTTTAAATAAAATTACCCGGACTCTGTTAATGTATACAATAATGCCGCGTTTTCTGAAAACGACTGACGATGATTGAAGTAAACAACAATGGTCTAGTTTAACCACACGCTTTAAAAACAAATTTGAGAATACAGTCGATGATTTTACAAGAACTCTCTTTCGTTTTTTAAGCAATTGCGTTTAATGCTTCGACCTTTTTTATTACGAAACACAACCACAATGACTATATGGGCACCGTAAGCAGCCAGCATGATTTCTATAACAATTTATACATTTCAGTAAATCAAATCTAAATGGACGAAAAAAGACGGGTTTCGAGGAAGATTGTCATTGCTTATACGGTCTTGGCTGTAGTCTTTGTTGCGTCTGCTTGTATTTTCATCAGTAGCATTGTTCTTCTCGTAAAAGAAAAAGAAAATCTCCGAAAACCACTAACTGTAAGAGAGATAATTATAGACTAAGACGAATCTGTTGGTAATTTGTACAAAGTTATCAACACAAAATTCCTTTCACAGGCACCGACCATAAATAAAGGGGCTTAATTATACTACGTTGCTTTTTTAACGATATGCAGCTGAAATTGTCAAATGGTGTGCGCTTTTGTTTTAGGAAATTTATCACTGCCATATTGTTGGAAATACTTGGATTATGCTGTTTACTAATCGGTACGTACGAATGGACATTTGTCATTGCTTCAATGCTTCGCCGACAATTGTGAGATTTTTTCGAGACCCATATCTGTTTACCGTCAGTTATTTTGTTACTTGTGGCTTCATGTGTTTACAACCCTTTGCAAACTTATAACGTTTTTTTCTAAATAAGCAACCAAAAATTATTATCTATGGACTAATATAGTTTTTTTTCTCTCCAAGACTTTTAAAACATACCTTGTAGCGCCAGATGTCAAAGAAGGCCGACTAACCAAGCCAATGGGATCTCGGGCATTATAATAATAACTACCTCAACAATGAAGACTCGTTCGCACAATCAATTGGTTTAATGATTTGCTATTTAACAAAAAAAATGTTATCATGCTGGTGCCTCATGCATTAGTATGAATAGAAACTACTGAAGTGTAAAATGTAGACGGTCACAGATATGCCAATGGCGTGGCAACATCGTAGGCTGACCTTTAAGGTTACCACCAACATGTACTTTACGGCAAATGAAGACAAACGCTACTTATACATTGGGGTTCTGTGGAGAAATAAATATGCTTTGGTTCACGATACCAAGTTCCCGAACCGTTGCATTGTATGCCAGTCTTAATTCTTTCCATTGAGCTTGGCATCAAATTACGGCTCATGACAGCTGAAAATATAGATATAAGTCGGAAAGAAATATTAACCTGTTTGACTTAAATAGACATCGATCTACAAGTACACAACAAAATTAAAGTAAACAAACATAGGTCAATACATAAATTACAAAGGCCAGCAGATAATGTTATACTTAGCTACACGGACAGATAACTGGAATTAATCTAACGCATACTGAAAATATTGTACGACAAAATGAACAATCGATATTGAAGAAGCGATTACCGGATTGTCAGTAAGCGATATCCCGGGTAAAACATTATTGAGATGCATTTTAATGTCTCTGGACACAAGGTACTATGGGTTTTCCAAATAGAATTTATAGATGCGCCGAGCACTTAGAGGATTGAATTTAAAGTACAACAGGCTATAACAATCATACCAATGCCAATCCTCTGAATGCTACTCAAACAAATTGTACTTCCGAAAATCCCTCTAGGACTGCAGGAAATTCGTGCATTTCCTACTTCTGGATCCAACGTGACGCTATTCTGACCTACGAAATTTAAGATGCTTCGGCAAAGTGACAGCCAGAATGAGAAGAAGACGTATTAAACCTAGTGAATGCGTGCATAATAAGATGCGTTGATATATGATAACAAATAAAATGAATGTATAGGCGTTAGGGTAAAACTTGGAAACCAAACAGTCTGCTTCGTGAGCTAGGAAAATCGAGTTTTTAAGTTGCATACAAATGTATGAAAACAAATATGTACGCCAATTTTATTACACTCTTATACGCGTATAATCGACCCTAACAATCAATTTTCATTTTAAGAAGGCTTTGATTTTGTAAGTGCATCATTAGAAATATCCTTCGTTAGAAACGTCATATCAAGTAATCGTGGTAATCGAAGAGATCGAATGTACGATTTTGTCTTTTTTGCGTCATTGCATTTCACTCTCAATAAAACAATGGAATAACGGACGAATTGGATCCGATTTCTTATTGCTAGATACCAAATACGAAAGCTTTTTTGCGTAATATTCAACATAAAAAGATTTTACATGATAAACAATGTATATTTAACTCTGATTACGATCCCCGCATCCATTGTAGGACATCAAAGTGACGACTTATTGACGACAATGGCGTCTTGGGTCGGGTTATTATGTTCATTGTAGCAGTTTTCCCCTGCGTGTATGGCTTTTTGAATCGTTTAACTGAAATAAGAGTATTCAGGATAATGGTTGGCGACATAAATGGGGGAGCAGAAGTACGCCTGGTAGCTCCATTTTTCTCGGCAGAGGGAAACATTTGTTTTGGCAACGCATTGTTTCGCGTTAAATATATAAAGTTTTCGCAAAACACGATCTTTGCGTTGTCCCGAATACGAGTTCGGCTGAGCTATTTCACAAGTCAGGTTTTATCGTCGATCGGATGCTTAGTAGAGTCATTGCAAGATTGCCCACCCAATCGTTTCTGGTTTTTCTAGCTTTCAAAGCTGTTTTAAGCTGCCAAAAAAACCTCTCAGCTATGCCATTAGTGGCTGGGTGGTAAGCTGCCGTGCGTCATCGCAGACAACTTGAATTGTTGTCTGCGGAAAGTTAAGATATAACGCAAAGCTCAAAATACGGAAACCCAATTGTTTAGGAACTCGTTGATTACAGTCTCGGTAGTAGCGTCCTGTATTGGCACCGCTAATGACCATCTCGTGAAACGGTCTACGCATGTAAACAAAAAACGGCAAACATTTTGGTCAAGTAAGGGTCTTACAAGATCTAGGTGTACGTGGCTGAAGCGAGCATTTGGTAGGTTTAACGAACTAGCTGAAGCCTTGTTATGAAGGATTTTTTGGAGCGTTGACATCCGATCCATGTTCTTACGTCTTTTAACAGACCTTGCTATGTGAAGCGACACGCAATCAATTCACTGATGCAATGGGACCAAGGTGAGCGAAAAAGTAGATTGCATGGAAGACAATAAGATGGATAAAAAACAGGCTGGAAATGTGTCTTCGAAATATCGCATATAATCGTGATCGCTGGGTTTGGCAACGCGAAAAATGTATAACTAAATAGGCGATTATGAGTACACACTCGTACCTTTTGTTGTGCTTGTGCTAAAGCCTACTAGTCTATTTAGTGCGTTGTGGTCAAACCCTTAATTGTGATACACGAAAGAGCATTAGCGACGAAGTTGTCTGCTCCCTCACATGCCCAAATTCAACGCAATCTTGAATATGGGGAATTGGGTAATTGCCGTGTTTTTTAACAATGTGTAGAGGCGATGACCAGCTGCTGGAGTACGGTTTGATAATACATGGAGCCAACATTTAACAGAATTTCTTTCAGGCGCTAGTCTGCAGTATGATTATTATTGTGTGTCTTTGAAATACCGCGTAATGTCTCTGTACACTAGATGGAAATAATTATCGTTTTAAGTTGCATACAAATTTAAGACAATAACAATCAGTTCTCTTTTCCGGATTGCTTTGATTCCGCTGGTGCAACATTTTAAATATCTATTGTTAGAAACGTCATATTAAGTTGAATTTAATCGAAGAGATCGAATCTACGATTTTGTCCTTTTCGCGTCATTTTATTTTCCGCTTATTCGGTTAAAATGGAATGCACGAACGAATTGCGTTCGATTTCTCATCTCCTGATAGCAAATACAAAAGCTTTCTTGGCGTTACATTCAACTTAAAACAGTCTTGAACAGGTTGCAGCTGAAGCTGCCGAGACGGTGGGCAACTAAACACGTGGATTAGCGCCGTCAGGCGGACGCGCAACGCTTGGATCGCTTAAAAAAGTCCAATGGAGTGCGTCGCTTGAAACAAAACTAGATAACGATCTGTTCCGATCTGGCTGCCTCCGATCGCTGCGCATGAACAGCTAAGATTGGCGACATAAATTAAGCAGCCGGCAAATTCTATAGCAAGAGCCACCTGGGCCAAAAAATAAGTGGTCAAAAACAGCTAGTTATGTATCCAAAATAACGAAACAAATTTCATGGACTCACCTTCGTGGATTAAAGGATGTTTTTTTTCACTTTTCTGCTACTATTAAGGAAACAAATTTTATGGAGATTTCTTGTTGGAATCCTAAAACTTCGGCCCGCTGTTGCGTAATTGTTGTTTTTGCAAAGTCGTTTAGGGGTTGTTTTTTGTTTTTCGTCTGCTAGGTGTAAAGGCCTACAACTGTAACCAGTGCAAAGCATCATGTTCTCAGAATTGGAATCTTCACCAACACATTTTGTCCGTTCGTAAAGATGTGTTTTGCATCTGGAAGTTTCCATGAATCGTTAATCAAGGTCTCGTTTTTCATAGTGGTGTAAGAATCTCGGTCGATATTTAATATAAAGTTTAAATAAAATTCCAATTAGATTAATTTCTAATAATGCACCACCCCAAGGCTAATGTGATGGTTGAGCGCCTTTATCGAACACTAAAGTCTACTATCATGGCTTAATATTACCGATAATATTGGGAAGACAATTTGCATTTCGTCTTGCTTGGCATTCGTGTGAATTCAAAACTCGACGTCGACTCCTGCCCGGCGGAATTGGTCTACGTTGCAACTCTTCGCTTACCGGTGTAGCTGAGCCGTCCCTGTTTTTCTCGGATTTTCTTCAAAAACTACGCAGGTTTTCTTAAAGCGTTCAGCCAAAACGTTCAAGTATACATTTAAATAGAATACTTGCGTGTAGATTGCTAACTAAATCAGCGAGCATGCGAATAGTTGTGTGCCATTCGTTCCAGATGGGCTCATTTAACAAAAGAAAAAAATCCTACAACAGTGATCATACAAACCGCACAAATACAGAAAAAAAGTTTATTGTTGACGTCAGGCACAATCGAAATTCGATACCTATTATTTTTTTTCCATTGAAGCAAGTCTTTTTATAAATAATAGTCGAACCAGTTAAGGCATGCATCACGTAGATTACAAAGGAAAAAAATAGTTCGAATGAAATTAGCACGAAAACGAAAAATTTCGGGTTTGGCGGGGAAAATTTATGGAAATTTGTTTTTATTGCACGTTAGCCAGTACAGAAGCTATTCGTTGTTCAAAAGAAAAGCGAGAGAAAACGCGATAGTATACACAATTTGTGTTAGCAAAACCGTCGACTTAACTCAGCGCAAACGAACAGCGGCTTTGTTTAAACAAAGATATCAAGGTTACTATTACGCCCTCTGCTAGACTCGTAATCGACGGGCTAAGAGAAACGAGAAGCTAGAGGTTCAGTATGCGGTACTACAATCGGCAGGGGCATTTGATGGAAGGCATCGTGTTAGGTCGTAAGTCGGCTGATAAGGCAAAGTCGACAAAGCGATAAGGAATAGGAAGAGATGGATATAACATTGCTTTTGTGTTATCTTATAATATTCGTATGCGTCGTTGCATAGTTGGCAGATGTGGCTGACACCATGCACTAGAAGAAAGAAAGTTGTGTTTATGCAAAACTTAGATTACCGCATCATCAAATGTATAAATTACCTGAATAAGAGAAATCTTTTTCGTATAACAAAGTGTTTCCTATAGGTGTGTCATATCTGCACTTAAATGTCATTTATTCCAATTTATTTTACGTTCCGTTGATCGATTTGCATAGAAACACATAAAAAGCATCGTAACCCATACTATTGCGTTTCCTGAGTTTCGGACAAAAGCCTTTTTTTCTTAATCAATACGGTAGCAAGGGTTTGCCAAATCGTTTTCGTTACTTATATTCTATGGCGTTTCGTGATCCATACAAATATTGATGTCATTCATCGATTTTCGAATTGGTGTGTATCTGTGCTGGTACCACATTTTAGTCACATTCATCTTGACGCCTGGTGGCTCATATTAATATTTTACACTAGTCATACATCTTTTGTTTAGCTGTTAAGTGGTCGATATTAAAAAAACGAACTTATTGGCCCAGATTTTAGTCGTATTATTCACGGAAGTAGACTAAATGTAAAATGATATGTATCATTTCACCTTGACACCCGCGAAAGTGAAAAATCATACTTCGGAGATTGTTTTCCGAGAGGCAGGCAACGTCGATTCGGTGGTCGTAAAGCGTACAGGTTATGATCCCCTGCCTGACGGGGTTAAAAATTGTCTGGATATTAATAAAACCGACATGGAATTTGATATTGGGGTTGCGTGAAGGTGTCTTTCGTGTTCCTAGCTAACTATTGATCGAATGTAAGTGAAGCATTTAATTCCTTTCTTCCAACCTGCATCACGTATTGTTTGTCTGTAAGCGGTTAAACGTAGTGTGGCTTCTGTCGGGTGTAACTACTTCCAGCCAGATGCGTGTCACGCAGAGGCAAAATACACTCAAAATGGTATTTGAAAACAATAATTATATTATTGAAAATAAAATTAGTTTGCTTTTCTATAAAGAAGTTATAACTTCCTTTTAAGCACCGTTGAATTTTCAAGGTATTAATTTTTTTTTGTATTTATATTATCACACACAGTAGTAATTCTTATGGCACTTTCATTTTTTCGCACAAAAGTAAATATTTAATTTATTTCAATTTTACAATTGTCTCATGTAAGCGTCAATTTTTGTGACCTGCGTGATTTCATAGTTAAATAGCAAGGTAATACAAGGCCTACGTGTAAATACATAACAAAGGATAACAAGGAATTTCTAGACTTATTACAATGAAACGCAAGCGGAACATTATAAGAAAACGTTGATTAAACAAGACAGCATAAACGAATCCGATTCAAATCGTTTGTAAGAGCATCAGTTATTATGCTACTTATATGCTTACTATTGTAATTTTATTTTGCTGAACGAAATAATAAGTTAATAACACTCATTTGAATTCAGTTTATAAACATTCTGTTTAAAACTAGTAAAGACTAATATGTTTGTATGACGTACATAAAAAGGTTATGCGTTCCACTGATTGTCAACAGGCAGTTAATTATATATACAGAAAACGGTGTTATTCAATTAATATATATACGTATATGTACTTTTTTGAAGGAGCGCAAGACTCCTATTTTTTAATGTAAACAAAATCTTCGTTTTGTATCCTTCCAACACTGATAACGAAGGCAGGTATATAATATGCTAAATCGCCAGAAAACGCGGCTGTCTGTAAGTTGCAAAACAACCAGGAAAACTATGGCGGTTGAATGTTTTTTATTTATGCCACATAAACTGGCATACACAAAATTTGTAGAACATTGTTAACGCAATAAACCATAAATTCAACGAGATTTTTTTTAAAGTCAAAACAACCAGAAATATCCGTATAAACAGTTATGAAAACAAAATGATAGTTTATATTAGGCGTAGAAATTGTGAACATTAATACCCCAAATAAGAAAAAGGTAAGTTAATATTCAATCAGAAAATTTAGACTTTATAAAGTGCGTCGAAGTGGTGACGAATAAAATTGAACGGTCAGTTTTTATATGTTTCGTGTTTATGGCGAAATCGGTCTTTATGGCGCGAAACCCAAGACACTGTTCAATGAGATAAGACCTGAATGATATTGCTCATGTCTTTGTGACTTTCGATTACAGCGTCTTCGATTTGTGTAATTCAGTCTGAGGCATCCTGTTTTGGTGTAGAATGTGTGACTCTCAACTCGAGATGAACGCTTTTGCAATCACAAAAAAGAAGAAAATAATCCTATCAAAATCGATTGTACCGAAAAGTAATAGGAACCTGTGTGGTGATTGCTAACTCTAATTATTAATTGTGTTTTACTATATAAACGTATATCGTGCGTTACACTTTTGAATACGAACTATCGTTGCTGCATGCGTCTTAGTCGTCAAGGGTCTCGGTTGGCTTATAGAGTTATACCGGTATTACAGGCAATCAATCTATTATACATTTAGGGTTAATCCAACCCTATGCACAATACTATCACATTTGGCGTCGCAACAATGCCAAAAATTAACCTGGAATCTTTATCAGTAGATGCAACTTAACGAGAAGTGTCGGACTACATTGAACGTTTCGAAATTTGGACTATAACCCAAGATAATCTCGCTGAAGAAAAGAAAGCTGCTTAATTTCTGAATTGCATTGGCAAAGATGCTTATGCTCTGGTAAAATAGTTAGTCTATCCGGATATTCCTATTAAAATGCCACTTGCCAAGATCCAGGAAGCTATTATTCAGCATGTTCAGCCTATAGCTTTTGAGGCTGCTGAACGGAGCATATTTCAGTCTATCCGACCGAAAAATTTATGATTTTATACTTCTTCTTCAGGCCCAGGCGGCAAAATGCAACGTTGAAGCTCAATTAGACACGCAATTACGCGACGGTTTAATTGCAGGCATCAGTGATCCTTATCTCTTAAGGTAGTTAGTATTACCAAAGAATCATACATTTAAAAGTTATAGTGCTATATGCGAACAAATCCAAGATGTCTTGAAAAATTGTCAAAATTTCTCATATTCCAGATCCATGCATTTAAGACGTTTAATTCACTTCAATGTTTACAGATCATTGATGCCTTCAATAAAACGGTCGCTACATTGAGCTTTAAAAATGCATGTGCGGTGTGAGTCTCTTGTAAAAGTATAAAATCCGGGATGTTTTTTTTCGGATTTTCGCATGATACCATGAGATTTGCTTCATTCAGCAGCCTCAATAGCTAAATGATGAACATGCGAGTTGCATTTTAACGGGAATATTCCTATAAACCAAGTTCATCACTAGAGTATAAGCATCTTTACCAATTGCGTTTTTGACATGGTTGAGACACCAAATGTAGTAGGATTGTTTGGATCGTTGAATTAAATCTTGACTATATAATATACGAAATGTCTTTATTATCCGTAGAACCCTAATAGCCAACCAAGACCTTTAACGAATGAAGACACGTGCAGAAACGAGGTCTAGTATTCTAAAAAAATGCCGTTTAATATTCGGCATAGTAACACAAAATTAATTAAAGTTAGGAACCACCACATTTTCGTATATGTTAAGGTTTTGTCGTGCTGTATTAGCAATTCTGCATTTAAGGACAAAACAATCAATAAGTAAAGTTTTCGTAGGCACGATTTCAATGGTATTTTTTTTAAAGATTTGCAGTTAATATTGCGCTGAAAAATGACGCAAAGAATTATTGCCTCGGCTAGTTTTGTCGGTGCACAAAAACCAATGTTTATTGGAAGTTGAAAAAAACAACACTCGAAAAACACGGTTCCTTGTCATTTTTAAATTCGCACATGTTCAATTAGAGCGCTTATCACAATGAATGAAACGTAGAAACCTATAAGCAAGGTTTACTGTACAATAAAGCGCTTTATCAATCGCAAGACAGAAGAAGAAAATCCGATTTCCATCGTTAATGTCATGATATTACTTATATGCTCACTATTGTGGTATCAGTTTGAACAACAGAATAAAAATCAAATTATTATTATTTTAGTTTAGATTCCTGAAAAGCTGTTCAAAATATGCCAAAAAGGGATTTTTGTATAGAATACAGAAAACAAAGTTATGCGCTTTGCCGAGTGTCAACTAAGCATTAGTTAATTAATTTTTTTAGGACTTACGTATAAAGAGGATTATGTTTTTTTGATGGGGCACAAGACCCTTTTTTTGTAAAGTAAATGAAAAATTGTAAAAATGTCTCATATTCCAGATCCATGCATTGAAGACGATTTATTCACTTCATTGTGTACAAAAGACCGACCAGTCGAGTTTTTTGTATCACTAGTCATTCATTGAAAATCCTTGGCTTCCGTGTGATTCTATTATTCCGGATGGCACCAGATTCCCATGCAAATTCTTGGTGTCGGCTACGGGTCCAGCCGTTATCGGGTTTAACGTCATGAAGCAGCTGAAGTTTCAACTGAGTTTCTATTCATTACCGTCTGTTCAGTACGAGTTAACAGATCAGGTCCAAAAGTGCACCAGAGTGACTGGTTGAATAAAAATTGCCAAATTCAAACTCGAGGTCGTCAGAGATCCTTTGTTCCAGAAACGGAGATTTATTGCCTTCGGTTTTCGAGTGCGTAATATACTGCCTCCAGTGAGCTTTTCACAATAAGCCACTCCCATTGAAACACCAATAAAATCCCACGGTTGTACACCAAGGATATGTGGTGATTACAAGATGACACTCAATCGCCGATCATTACAGAAGACATGCACTACTCCGGAACCAGAAGACATCCGCTATAAATTCAAGGTATTGAGTTCCGTCTCAAAAATTAAGGTACAACTTTCTACATTTTGTGCTTAATGTTGCCCCGGCTATTTTCCAGGAGTGGATTTATAGCATATTGGATGGCCTTAATGGTATTGAAGTTCACCAAGATGAAATGTTTGTCTATGGTGTCAGCAGGCATGCTCATGAAAAGAGACCCCTACAACTTTTATGACGCTTTGTCGAGAATTATGTGGAGGTTAATCCAACTTAATGCAAATTTGGTGTCCAAAGAATAGATTGCCATCGTTTAACTATAACAGACAAAAAACCAAAACCTTTAGTGGAAATGCAGTCCCAGTCGAATTGCAGTCAATTACGCTCTATTACGGGAGCAATTTAATACTATTCACGGTTTATAACAAATTTTGCTGGTATCGCTGACTACTTATTCGAACTTAAGAATGCGCCAACCTTCCAATAGAATTTCATGCTTGAGCAGACAAAAGTTGCTCGCTTTTTTAATTCAGAAGCTATCTTACAACCATTGGCACGAAAATGCATTCAACACTGATTACTGATGCATCGCCCGACGGCATAGCCGCTGTGCTGGAGCAAATGGGCCAACCGGGTGTCTGCATATAAAGGCGGTTGTTTACACCTAAACGTGGATATGCCCAAAGGCATCGCAAAGCCTTGGCGGTTTTCTGGGCTGTGATGCGGTTGCATAAATACTTCTTCGGCATACAATTCACGAGTTTGTCTGACCATGAACCTTTGAAATCCGTTTAGAATCCAAGTCATTCATTGTCAAAAACTTCTGCAGTTATAGTGCATCGGTGGCGTCTCGTTTTGAGCGCGTATACTTATGGCGTGGTTCAGAAGCCTGCCAAACATATCCAGCATGTCGTATACTTACCCAGAACTGCTACTACAGAGGAGATTACAATATGCCCGTCTATCGATCTACATCCACTACCTGTGAGTAGCGATGATTCCATCTTAGAGACGCGGTTGGCATTCAATGGAATTCAAATGGCACGCAGAGAGGGCTGGAATAATTCAGATACAAAGACGTTCCCACATTTCTTCTCTCGGAGGGACGATTTGGGTTCTACTCCAGCAGGTCTTCTATGTTATCAAGACCGTAATGTTGTAGGATTGGTGCTGCGTTTTTAACGATCTGCACTCTGGTCATCTTGGTGTTGATAAAGTCATTGTTGGCCGAAACTTGAAGCCGATATCATGCAAACGGCTGCCCGGTGTTATGGCTGGTTTCAAAAGTTGCCCTCAAGGCCTTCTAAATGGTCTCCAAGGCCAGGGTCTTTTGACAACAAATACATGCAGATTATTGTGGAGCAAATGCTATGCTCTTGTCGTGATCGATTCATTTTCACGTTAGCCTGAAGTATTTTCGACGACCAGTGCCAATGCTGAAATCGCCAAAGCGGTGTTTCGGAAGTTATTCAGCCGTGAAGGCATTCCGCTCGTTTTGGTTACGGACAATGGTAAACATTTCACCGCCGACCATTTGGTCACTTGGGTTAAAGGTCTCGGATGCCGGCATTTTTCTAAGACTAAGAGAGAAGTTGCTTCTGAATCAATTTCAACAAGACTAATGTGTCAGCGTACAAAATTCACACGTCACGCGGAACCGTTTGCTGCTTTCGGAATTGGTGTTATACCGAAATATCTCCGTTCCGACGAAAAACGGTATTCTCCTCACAAAAGATTTACGACCTTTGTAAAAATAGGAAAATTCGCCGTGCATACGATTCGTGTGTGGTCGAGAAGCACTGTAATTATTGTGTAAGGCACCGCAGAATTGTCAGCGAATTTAAATAAAAAAACCATTATAAAGATCATGCAAGTCTAGAAAACGTCTCTGTAGATATGATTTCATTGGATGACGAATCCAGCTTGCTGACAGTTATTTTTTACACCCCTTGGTTCATTCCGGTCATAGATGGGAAGTTTTCCATCAATAGTTTGTCAAATGTGACGTATCGGATAGCTTTACTTATTTTGCATCACTTAAACAAAGGACAATGTCGAACGAATTAATAGAACGGCATATTTTTGGAAACACAAAACGTCGGCAATGAAAATGTTAATCGCTGCATTATCAATTGAACACGAACACGTTTGCTAAAACATAAACCTTCCACAGTAGGGCATACGATTTTCCCATTACGAGCATTTGTTGTAACAATAGAGGAACACGTATTATACGAAAGTTCGATTTTTCTGGAACCATCACATGTGAAGAAGAAAATGTTGTCCAAAAAAGAATCGGGATCTCGATACCAAATCCAATTAGTGCAAACAAAGAAACCTTAACGTGGATGCCGCTTTCAATGATAATGTAACAGCATAACAGCAATCAACTGCGTTTAATTCTATTGGGCTCCGAAAATACCCATCTAACCTGATTTACGTACAAATGAAATTCAGTATCACGTTCGGCTTATTATTTTTTTATTGTAATCAATGCGCTACATAATGAATAGGGTTTTCTTTTCTTAAAGATAGGGTTTTATAAGTTCCCCACAAAAATACACTTTTAGAGTTATACGATATTACATGTAGATGTACTATATCTATTTTTCTATTTTACATTTAATATCAACTTGACACTTGGTAGAAAAAATTACTTGTTTAATCTGAATTATAAAAAAATAATAATCTTCTCTGTTCTTTAACAGCTATAACATAATCAAAATCTAAATAACAATTATTAACTTATTATTTGGTTATGCGAAATTAGACTTTTATTGTCAGCATATAAGTAGTATAATCAATCATGATCACACGAACGATTTCGATTCTGTTCTGCTGTCTTGTGAATCCCGTTCAGTCATTTTTTTCTGATTTCTTTTTCTTAATTCTCCGCTTTTGGTTCATTTTTATTAGTCTAGGAATGTAATATCATTTTAAAATTCCTGGTTAATTTTTAACACCTGGAATATTTGTTAATGGTTCAATGCAGAGCGCATACACTTGAATGCACCCTTAGAGCATGACAAAAACCACGAGGTAGTACTAAAAACCGACACCCTTATAAATTCGATTTGTCTTGTATATGTGTGCATGCGCCCATTGCTTAAACAGCATAAAAAGCTTTGCATGATGCTCAGGTATAATATTTTCGGGTTTTCATCGTCGATTTAAGTCATCGGATTTTATAACGGTTCGTACACTAAACACGTTTACGTTACCTTTTTCAATTGTATCGAGTCGCCTTGAATCGCATTCATCTGCGCTGAGTCGGCCATCAGGAATATTATAAAAAAACCGTGTAAATTGCAACAGAAACCAATCTAGACACCGTTATAAGCATCAAGAAAGATTTTATAACTATTCAGCTATAAAGCATAGTAAACGAAGTAATACCAAATTTCGAACACCTCAGGCGACAAGCAGTTCGAGAGCGACGTTTTATTTACACCCTTCACATCTAATATCAGAGATGGAAAATAAGTCTAATCGATGGGTGTAACAATTCTACCATTTGTTGAATACAAACACTATTTCCAGAATAAAGGATGCCTTGATCAACAAGGCGTGTTCACGCAGCACTGATTGCTTCCATAAAACTGGGTGTCTATAATGGGAAAATCGCTTTGTCTTGTCTTGATAACTTAAGCTGAAGTTGTCTTTATTAGATAGAATCTTGTCAGCCGTAAAGTAAACGGTTCAGCAATTCTCCCTTACTTGATTCTTGGGTGGAAATGCAGTCTCCGTCGAATTGCCGTCAATTACGCTCTATTACGGGAGCAATTTAATACTATTCACGGTTTATAACAAATTTTGCTGGTATCGCTGACTACTTATTCGAACTTAAGAATGCGCCAACCTTCCAATAGAATTTCATGCTTGAGCAGACAAAAGTTGCTCGCTTTTTTAATTCAGAAGCTATCTTACAACCATTGGCACGAAAATGCATTCAACACTGATTACTGATGCATCGCCCGACGGCATAGCCGCTGTGCTGGAGCAAATGGGCCAACCGGGTGTCTGCATATAAAGGCGGTTTTTTACACCTAAACGTGGATATGCCCAAAGGCATCGCAAAGCCTTGGCGGTTTTCTGGGCTGTGATTCGGTTGCATAAATACTTCTTCGGCATACAATTCACGAGTTTGTCTGACCATGAACCTTTGAAATCCGTTTAGAATCCAAGTCATTCATTGTCAAAAACTTCTGCAGTTATAGTGCATCGGTGGCGTCTCGTTTTGAGCGCGTATACTTATGGCGTGGTTCAGAAGCCTGCCAAACATATCCAGCATGTCGTATACTTACCCAGAACTGCTACTACAGAGGAGATTACAATATGCCCGTCTATCGATCTACATCCACTACCTGTGAGTAGCGATGATTCCATCTTAGAGACGCGGTTGGCATTCAATGGAATTCAAATGGCACGCAGAGAGGGCTGGAATAATTCAGATACAAAGACGTTCCCACATTTCTTCTCTCGGAGGGACGATTTGGGTTCTACTCCAGCAGGTCTTCTATGTTATCAAGACCGTAATGTTGTAGGATTGGTGCTGCGTTTTTAACGATCTGCACTCTGGTCATCTTGGTGTTGATAAAGTCATTGTTGGCCGAAACTTGAAGCCGATATCATGCAATTGGCTGCCCGGTGTTATGGCTGGTTTAAAAAGTTGCCCTCAAGGCCTTCTAAATGGTCTCCAAGGCCAGGGTCTTTTGACAACAAATACATGCAGATTATTGTGGAGCAAATGCTATGCTCTTGTCGTGATCGATTCATTTTCACGTTAGCCTGAAGTATTTTCGACGACCAGTGCCAATGCTGAAATCGCCAAAGCGGTGTTTCGGAAGTTATTCAGCCGTGAAGGCATTCCGCTCGTTTTGGTTACGGACAATGGTAAACATTTCACCGCCGACCATTTGGTCACTTGGGTTAAAGGTCTCGGATGCCGGCATTTTTCTAAGACTAAGAGAGAAGTTGCTTCTGAATCAATTTCAACAAGACTAATGTGTCAGCGTACAAAATTCACACGTCACGCGGAACCGTTTGCTGCTTTCGGAATTGGTGTTATACCGAAATATCTCCGTTCCGACGAAAAACGGTATTCTCCTCACAAAAGATTTACGACCTTTGTAAAAATAGGAAAATTCGCCGTGCATACGATTCGTGTGTGGTCGAGAAGCACTGTAATTATTGTGTAAGGCACCGCAGAATTGTCAGCGAATTTAAATAAAAAAACCATTATAAAGATCATGCAAGTCTAGAAAACGTCTCTGTAGATATGATTTCATTGGATGACGAATCCAGCTTGCTGACAGTTATTTTTTACACCCCTTGGTTCATTCCGGTCATAGATGGGAAGTTTTCCATCAATAGTTTGTCAAATGTGACGTATCGGATAGCTTTACTTATTTTGCATCACTTAAACAAACAGACAATGTCGAACGAATTAATAGAACGGCATATTTTTGGAAACACAAAACGTCGGCAATGAAAATGTTAATCGCTGCATTATCAATTGAACACGAACACGTTTGCTAAAACATATATCTTTCACAGTAGGACATACGATTTTCCCATTACGAGCATTATTTGTAACAATAGAGAAACACTGATTATACGAAAGTTCTTTTTGATTGCGTGTTCGAATTCCCCGTTTTATGGGTCAGTTTTTAATTGTTTTTTGATTTCGCATTAAAGTTACACTGCATGAAACGCTCAAATAATTTGGCTGGAAAAGTTTACTTATTTTTAATTAAATCTTAATGTTAGTCGATTCTATTAATGATCAAAGGATTAATAATCAATTAGATGTGTCCTGTTTACATTCCTATCGAATCATTAAAACATCTTTTTCTTGTCTTGGTTTTTTGGCATTTAAAGGGTTCAATAATAGATCTGTTCTTATCCTAACGGCCAATCCGTATATAGGTAGACAAAACGACTACTTCGTCTGTTCGAATCGGAAGGTGTGTCAATTTATCGATTTAAAAAACCGTTAATAAATAAGTACACTACAGGGCACCCTCCTTAGAAATGTTGTCGTGAAACGACCGAATGGGTTTACAGATATACGTAGTAAGGTGGCATAGGAAATGTACTCGGCCGAATTTTCGAAGGAATGGGGATGCGCGTTAAGATGGTTGGGAAACCTTCATGTAGGTTTTTTCTTGGGTAGACGATGTGGAAAAGGATTGTCCAAGTTTCGTTTACACGTAAGGCAAGAAATAGTGGTCGCCTCCGGGTTAAACGACGGAGCACCCACCGGCGTTTCCTCTACGAAAGCTGCTTTGAGACGATCGACGCCCTTTATCAGCACTGTAAAAAACTTTTGCCGTACGTTTCCTGACCTCAAAAGGACCATCGTAGGGAGACTGGAGAGGCTGTCTTACACGGTCGCAGCGGACAAAAACATGGGAGCACTTCTCTAGCGCCGGATCGAAATGTAAAGGTTGTGTTGTAGGTCGTAGAGCGATAAGG
>JAPUBX010002432.1:0-48566 GCA_028672205.1 Proteocephalus fallax
TCGTATTCAAAAGTGTGACGTACGATATACGTTTAATATAGTAAAACACAATTAATAATTAGAGTAAGTAATTACCACAAGGCCGAAGTATTATTTTCTGTCGATATTAAGGGGATATTTAGAGCTCGATTGTTCTAATGCAGTTTCCAGTTGCAACACAGCACTTGGTAGACAATATTGAAACCGTTTACACGTGAGTGAAAGTAAATATTTAACTACACTGCTAATTCAACTTAAAATACTGCGTCTGTATGTTTTCTAGACCAAATACATCTTTATTTCACCATAAAAAAGCTTTTATTTTACTAGTTCGCTCGACAAATGCATTTGTATTTGCCGATGATAAGAAAAGTTAGAAATACTGACATAAAGGGTGTGGTCTCGGGTACACCACATATAATAAGTTTTCAAAAACTTACGATAAATTAAAGTGGCGAAGAACAAGGCGTGTTTACGCAGCACTGTTTGCCTCCGTTAAACTGGGCGTCTATGATGGGCGAACTCGATTAATTTGGTCCTTATAACTTAAAAAAAGGGTTTTAATGAGCCAGAATGTTGTCAGCCGTAAAAAAAACGGGTAACCTTTTCTCTTTAACGGTTTGAAATGCATTGCCTTGTGGTTGCTCCAATTCCGATAGTTGAACCACAAATAAACCCAGACACAATCCGATGAAGAACTGTTCGGATTATACATTCTACAAACAAAAGACCAGTTCTCTATTTTCTATGTTAACAAGCATATTTTATGCATCATGGGAATTATAACGGTGTTTTCAAAATTTTACATTAATCCCAACCCCGACGGTTCGGCTGCTTTTAAAGGGGAAATCGTCTTTTCCCCAATACGAAAAAAATAAAATCACCTTGCATAACTGTTGCAGGCCTGAAACATTTATAATAAATCGAAATAAGGAACACTATAACGAGCAACAAAATGGACACGTCACTTGAAAAAGTGATACAATTTATATTTTAAAGAGGGTTTTTAGTTTTATTGATATAAGAAACATGCTTACGATCGGTCAAACCATGTAATAAACATGGGTTTACCGAAACCCTTTTTTGTATTCGTCGATCCTTGACGTTTCGACCCGCAAACAAGGTTTACGTCAAGGTAAACAATGTACCACGCAAACATTTAGTTTTAAATGTGTATTCAATAAGCCAATCTCTTTATTTAACTGTTTTTATAGACCACGGGGTCGTGAACTATGTTTTTTCACGCATTAGAGGTTCTACATGTCCGATGATATTTAATGACGAAAGACGACAGATTACAAACCCCATTATAACGTGTGTGTATAAGTCGCTACTTTTCGTGTCGACAAATGGTTGCCGTCAAGGTAAACTATGTGCCACGCGAGTCATAATGGACAAGTAATAGTCTGCGGTACTGCAGTCGAAACGAGAACACGATGGCATCGCGGAAGACGATTAGTCGGCTTAAAAGGTTGCGGCGAAGTTAACGAAGCGAAATTGTGCTTAATGCATGACGAATTCATCGATTATACGTTATTGTCGTTAGGTACAAGTAATTGGATATATATAAAAGGGGACAGTTATCATCTTAAAACAACGTGTATGAACGCATTTTTTTGTTGTGACAAATAATGCTGCGTTCGTTTAAATTAAGGTATTATCATTCCACATGGTTAGACAGGTTATCTAACAGCCAAAATCACACGTTTACATTTAGCTGTTAAACGCAGTCGCGAACGTTATTCTGTGCAGCTATCAAGCAAATATTCTTAACCAAGCATAATAAACGTTTGGGATATCTTTACGGTATATTCGCTAATTAACGATGAAGTATATTTGTAGCTCTATAATATTAAACTAATACATTTATTGAATATCATAATTGCGAATACTTTTATGATTTGTATCGCACTGGGATTTAATTATCTTTAAGCACTTGGAAAAGATGGATAGGTTGAATTACCTTTGCGAATGCGTATCTAGAGTACAGTTTGGTGACGTTTAAAAACGAGGAATTTCGTGAAGTTTCTTGAGGGTTTAAAAAGTTCACGTACCCGACACAACTGAATTTGTTCACAAATGCAAGTGAATCCAAACCTGCTTTCCATGCCCATTAGATACCATGACGCCGACACATGCGATTAGTAATTATCAGCCTATTGTGCTCTCTGAGGTATTATTTAAACGTCTCAAGTTTGTTTGTCTGTTCTATCACTGTTGCTGGAGCAATCGGTGTACTTACGCATGTGTTCGAAAACACTTTGAGATAAAGGGGCAGAAAAAAATGGTCGCGGAATGGCGACATTTATATATTCGTTTTTCCCGTATTAATCCTTCAGTACCTTTGTAAATAAAGTATGCACGTTTATTTTTCAATGCAAACGACAATAATGTCTCCAGCAAAAAAGACACTGGAAAATCTAAAAAAAAGCTTTTATCAACAGTGCCCGTGTGACACCTAACTCATTCACTACGCCATTAAATATTAATATTCTGCATCTATAGGATAAGTTTCGTCAATGTGGTCAAATAAGCGAAAAGGTTTCTTAGAAGGAGTGTAAACTTTCAATTATAGTAATCGAGCGTAGAATACTTCTCATAATATCGAGTGACACGAAATCTTACGAAACGTTTGCACAATTTAATTAGGTTATGCAAATGAAGGATCACAATCGTTGATAAGACTTCAATATTATTTCGTATTTACTAAGTGTTTCCATAGGGATGCGAAAGATATTATCTGGTTGTGCGAAATTATATACGCGGCAGTAAGCATATAAGTAGTATAATAACTTATGAACAAACAACCGATTTCGATAGAATAAGTTTCTTCTGTCTTGTGATTGCTAAAGCCCTGCACGGTTTATTACACTTTTTTCTTATTTCTTCTTCTAAATTATCCGCTCTTGGTTGATTGTAATTAGTCTAGGAATTTAATATCATTTTTATAATCCCTGGTTAATTTTGTACACCCACTCAGTTCTGCTGCGTTAGTGGTGTTTGACCGATTTTGTCGATCCGGCGAATTTTGTATGAATCGCGTTGATTGATGGAATATTTTCCTGCTGGTATTCTCTTGAGCCATGTAACAGCTGGTCGATGTGTTACAATTATGGCTTAGCGTTCCCTTCCATGTATTCTACCAAATTTCCTTCAGCGATGTGACAAGGGTGTTTATTAAGTCGTCGCATGCCAAAAGTGAACTGGAAGTTTTTGGGGTTGTTTAAAGGATGTTTTTGAAACTACGTTGCTGTCGTTGGGAGGGAACTGAAATGTTTGTTCTAAGATTGTAACGCAGCTCGTCAATGATGAATTGGCTAAGTTGTCTAACATAAAAACGACTTTCACATTTACTTATCGAAATTATTATTTTGTCTATTAATTTTATTCCACGTTATCATTGAATTCAGATTTTGCTGTTTTTTCAGCAGGAAGATGCATATAATATAATAGTATAACGAGATCACGTATTTGTATATGGTTTAGATAAATTTATTAATGGAAGGAGGCACCTTAATAATGGCATAAAAAATTCACAGCAACAGGTATAAAAACACAAAAAAATCATGATTCGCATCGGCCGGGTTCGGTGAACACTGCAATGAGGTAAACGTTTAATCAATTGCCGCGTTATTAGCTTTGCACTCAACTATGAATGCTACATCATTGAGACATGCATTGTCGATTAGCCCGCAATAATATAAAAAGAAGCTAGTTACCCTTTATAAACTGTATTCCAGAGTAAGGTAGACGAACTAAAGAGAAAAAAACAACGTCTTAGTCTAACGGTCTGGCAGTTATTCGCAGGCTGCCGGATTTAAAGAGTGTCCTGACATTAGAAAAACCGAGGAATTTAAGCTCTTTTTCCTAAAAATATCTCCTTGTGTAGGAAACTCCGCACAAAATAGAAATATAAGTCAAATGCAAACACACAATAGAAGATATTAAATTGGTATTGAATTTTTTTTTAATAATTCATTCAATGATAAGTTTGAATCACAATTCCACTATTCGAAATTTCACAGCACGATTTTGAGCTGAAAACGATTGGTGCGATACAATTCTCGTTTTCACTGCCGCAGTCAGTAACCTATCGCCAAAGTTGCGTTAAATAATTGTGTCTTCTGAACCAAGCATATTTCACACTCGCATTCGAAGATCCGACTTATAAACCTGTTTTTTTGTACTTGTTCTTCAAACTTATGCCGCAAAATGAAGCAATTGCGGTACTAATTGCGTACTTTTACCCAAATATCCTAGATTGGCGATTGTTTGTGCTACATACGCGCAATTCAAAGATGTCTCGAACATTTTAATAATTTCCCAGATACCCGATATACTGTTTCACTCCAGGTGTATGCCTTAAATGCTATACTCGTTGTTTAACAGGCCATATCACATCGGTCTGCATATCAAAGGTTTGTGCGATAAGTTAAGGATTCAGAAAACAGCATATCCGACATGGCTCCGATGAGTGCTAGCAGTCATAACGCTGACCATATTTTAAAGGAACAAATGAATAAACATGGAAAAATTGGGTCCTTAATTGTTGATACCAGGAGTGTTGAATTGATCATTCCTATCCATGCATTGAAGACATGTTGTCTACATCCAAAGCGACTGGTAAAATGCATATTACCAAAGTCAAACTCAAGATTGCCGGAGATCTCATGTTTTTGATGCAGAGGATTATTGCCTTCGGCGAGCGAGACGTTGTTGAACTTGCTCTTAACTATGTAGTAGAAGCGTCATAAAACGATTCCAGTGAGCTGTTCACAATGGGCCACACCCATGGTGACGCCACGAAGATCCGACGGTTTTACACACAGGATATGTGGTGATAACAGGATTACAATCAATCGCCGATTTTTACAGACAACATGCACTACTTCGAAACTCGAAGACATCATCGATAAATAAAGGAGTTTGATTTCTTCGATAAAATTGATCTTAAAGATGCTTTCTTACCTTATCCACAGAATTAAGAATCCAGTTTGCTGACAGTTATTTATACACAATTTGGCTTATTCGGGTTCAATTTCCAACCTTTTGGGATAAATATTGCCTCTGGGCTTTTTCCAGGAATGCATAAATGACATATAACATGACCTTAATAGTATTTTAGTTTACCAATATGATATTTCTCTCCATGGAGTCAGCGGGTACGAGAGACTTTGCTTGAAACCCGCAAAGAACCTGTTCTCTACCTTTAACAACAACGAATAGACGATAACGAATTCCGCCTATCCGTTGCATGCTACGACACGTAAATTATAAACTCGCCGGTCCTAGATGGAAGCATCATTACTATATAGATGCTCTACATCGCCGCTCGGAGCGTCTGGATTTGAAATGGCAAATCGACAACCGCATGCAATCGAAGCTGCTGCACCCAGGTTGATGTGCTGGTTGCTAACTTTAACTATTAATTGTGTTTCACCATGCTGACTATTGTATCTCACACTCACTACAGTGTTACAACTGTTTATCTCATGTACGCGTAAAAAAATATTTATTACATTTCGTTGATCGAGTAACATAGAACACACGATGCACACTGCCAACTTACGGAAGTATCCCTAAACCCCGTGTCGTTTCATCTCGATCACTTTTACAATTGAAGCTCTGCCGTTAGGGCACGTATCGGAAAATTTACTTTTTATCAGATTTATGTAGACTGGCGGCAAACCCGAGGCGTATATCTACCAAGTGGTGCCCTAGGCCTCTAACCGATGGCTTTTTATTTTAATTTGCTGACCCTTCCGCGATGCTTCAAGTAATACCTCTTTATCCAAGCACTTTTTTATCATCTGTTTAATGCTCTGTCTCCAGAATCTTGGCAATGACTGTTCCGGACGATGTCTCTTCCGCGATTCTTACGTTTCGATAAACTCTGTCAACCTATTACCTGGGTCCATCGGCGTGACAAAATATTGTATTCATTTATTCTGTAACGTAGCTGTCCTTGTTCTTTGGAAACGCATAGCGATATATATCAACACAATAAGCATCGTCAAGAAAACTGCAAAGTTTTCTGCGGATTCGGCATATTAAGCGCCCTCCTTCGTTATTGATGCTCGAATATCAGAAATACAGGTTTCTTTTCTATAACATTGTGGCCGTGATCCCCATTCAAAATATCATGTAACCTCCGAACTCAAGGTTTGTAATACTTGAATAAATCTTAGGTGAACCATTTTCTTTAAATTAAAACTCAACTGCTTACTTGAATCTCGGTAAAAAAAACATTTGTTTTATATTCAAATCATATAGAAACATTAATGTTAACTAGTTTTAAACAGCTTTCTAATAATCTGAATTTAAATAACAAGTATAACTTGTTTAATTTGGTGTGCAAAATAATAAAACAATATTTGGAATATAAGTAGTATAGTAACTTATAATTACACGAACGATTCCGATCAGATTCTTGTCTGCTGTCTTTTTCTAAATCGCTCAAATATTTAGAACAACGTTTTCTTATAATATTTCTTCATTTTTGTTGATTGTAATATGTCTAGGAATGTTATATGAATTTGTAAAACCGTTGCTAACGTTTAAGAGTTCGAATAATTGGGTTATAGTTCAAATCTCGGTGGGGAGTTGATTCGGTAGACTTGGTTGATATTTAGCTTTCATGAAATCTCGCGAGATGTCCTGGTAAAAGACATTGGCGTACCCAAGGCCATACGCTTTGGAGCATACAAAATCTGTCAAAAATCATGGGACTACAAATTAATTTTTTTTATACTTGTAGTATCGTGGTTTTACATGTATGAATAAATATTGAACCTTTATACACCTTTCCTGTATATTTTCCAAAACAAAAGAACATTGGCATTCCTCAGCAAATTTAATTAATAAAAAAAGAAACTTATTAAAACTGGTTAAAAAAATAGCCATTTAACAATAACTAAACTTGTTATTTATACTACGTATATGTTTAGAAATGTAGCATTATTTCGCACATCCAATTCATGTGTTTAGTTTTATAGTGATAAAATCTATTTCCATGGCGTTACATTTATTTTCAGACGCATTCGAAACATGGGTTGTATTACACGAATCTGGTTTCGTATCGCATTCCCGGTGTTTTTTTTCTTATAAACAACAAAAAATAATGTTGCCTTAAAGGACCACTTGAATAAGTCTTTTGAAAGGAAACCGAAGACTATTGGCCATGAGCGGATTATGTTCGGGTCTTGCCAAATAATAATGAAAGCATTCTGCATTTTGGGAGAGTGTGTAACCTTATTTCAAAGTAAAATTGTATTTTGTTTCCTGTTTCATCCTCTCTAGTAAAGCCTCAAATTTGGAAACATTAAGAATAGCGAAATTGCGACATGCCGCCGTTAAGCATGGGGGCGACGTGACGCTAGGTTTTTCAAGGTTTGCGATAGGTGTACAGCCATGGTTTGTAGTCTTAACTGCTAATACGCTAGCGCTATGCAAAACCCACCTTTGTCCTACTGGAAACTATTTAACTTTCAGCACGCGTGTTCGTGTTTCGTTAATATTTAAGCGAGTAACATTTTAATTTCTGCCGTCATGTGTTTCACAAAAAAAGGCCATTCTGTTTATTTTCTATAATATTTCCGAATTCGTTGGAAATTGCCCTATCTGACCTGATGCAAACTAAGTAAAGCCTGTCAATACCTTCCAGTTTAAACACTAGTGATGGAATACTTTCCATCTTATTTTGTATTCGATGTTCTATAACCTAAATGAGGCAATAAGGGCATTCGTAACAGTCAGCAATTTGGATTCTTCATCCGGTGGAATCTCCAATTAAGCATCTTTCAAGTCTATTCGGAGAAGAAACACGACTTTTTGAATTTATAATAAATATCTGCTGATTCACGAGCAGTGCAAGTCTTCTGTAACAATCGGCAATCGAGCGTCATTCTGTAATCACAACATAACTTCAGTGTAGAACCCTCAGATTTAAGTGGTGGCAAACTGGGCAACTCCGGATCGCGAATATTTCCTTGAAAAATTCAAGGGGTCGGGTTCTTTCCGCAAAATATATTTGAAAGATGCTTTCTTAGAGATTCAACTAGATAACGAATGCATTTTTGTTACTGTAGTTTATATGTTTTACTCAACCAATTGTTTTAGAGCTAGTTCAACAGACTTGGCTTAGCCGAAGACAATAATCACGATGATGACATCACCGGCAAATTAGAGTTTGGCTTTTGGAATTTTCATTGTGCAATTTTGGACGAAATCTTTAAACTCGGACTCAACTCCCGAGGATGAATAGAAACTCTATTTTTTCGACGTTCAAACTGAAACTGGTTTGATCTGTTGGATATACTAAAAATTTGCACGGGAATATGATACAATCTCGGACAATAGGGATCATAATAATGGACTAGTAAGTTTTCTGTTAAAATTCATTTTAAAAAAATACTTTTTCAATGCATGAATCGGAATTTGTAGCAGTATAATTGGAATCTCCGGATAAACCAAGTTCTTTACCAAAGCATACGCGTTTTTACAAATATAGCTCAGAAAATAGTCAAAGACGTCTTGGTAAGTTGCATTAACTGATAAGAATTCCGCCTCGACCCAGTAAAGAGCTACATCGCACAAAAGGAATTCGAACGAATGATAGAGCTCGGAATCGCACGTCCGATAGCAAGTAGTCATCCCTGATCCACATGGTAAAGAAGACCACACTTGGGGGTTTACATCCTTGTTGCGACTATGGAGCCCTGAACGCAGTAACAGTTCCTGGCCGCTACCCTCTGACGCACATTTACGAGTGTGTCTCGTTCTTTCATGGAAAGAAGATATTCTCCACAATAGATGTGGTCCCGTCGTATCAACAGATACCGATTCCCTTCTCAGTTCATCCCGAAAACGGCAATCACCACTCCCTTTGGATCATTCGAATTCTTACGGATGCCGCTTGGGCTCACAAATGCTTCATAAACCTTTAAACGCTTCATCGACGATGTTTCGACTTCTGCTTATAGTCGATGACATTCTAATATCAAGCAAACACAAAGAAGTGCACCGGCGACATTTGGAAGTGATCGTTCGGCGCCTAGATGAACATGAGCTCCTGGTGAATCTCGAGAAATGTGATTTTGGCTGAACCGAGGTAAGCTTCCTGGGTAACTTGGTAAATGATCGTAGGGTTCGACCACTGGGCGCGTAGGTAACAGCGTTTGCTGACTTCCCGGACTCCAGCATAAAGCGTCAATTCCTGTGGATGGTGACTTTTTACCGACGGTTTATCGCCAAATTTGCTTAGATGGCCTCGCCGTTAACCGTCTGACCTCCGGCGGAAACGGTCAGGTTAAACTGTCACCATAACAGAGTGCACTACAAATTCTCTGCCACATTTTCATTAAACCGAACCCATAGTATTGTGTTTCTATAACAAAAGGAAAGTTTTTCCTCCGAAAACTACAACGCAGAACCACGAAAACTGCAAAAGTTGAATATTTTAATTCGTTATTTGAATGATAGAAATCTGTAGAACTTTGCGCCAAATTATGTCTACGTTATTAACTGGGAACTGAAATTCGGATAACTAATTTAGAATTCACTAGATTTTGTGTATGCCGTAATTAAATAACGGAAATATTTTAAAACAAATCCCCGGTTATATTGTGCTTCATTTGTAAAATCATGAACATCTGTGAATATCTTTGACACGCTGCATATGCCCCGAAGGCTATAGCATTTTTAATATACAAGCCATTTCATGACGTTTCTTGGGCGTCCGGGATATAAAGCTTCCAAAGCGCCAACGATCGAAATTAAATACTGACATATGTGTTGCCCGGAAAGTTCGCCAGTTTTTCTATCGTCTTTTCTTTAACATGTGCTTTCTGAACTACGACCACTACATTCAGTCCGACTTTCGACGGTTGAGTGGTGCCTCCACTATGCAGCTACATCGAGCCATCAGCGCCAAAGTCTGTTTCCCGGTGGATCTACATTGAAGTGAAACACATTCTTCATAAAAACAGGATTTTTTACTGTCGTGGTTGCTTACTAAAACTATTAATTGTGTTTTACTATGCTGAATATTGTACTGCACTTTAAAGAATATTCTATACGACGTGGCTGCACGTTTTCTTATTCTGTTAATGTCTCGGTGGGCTTATTTGCTACTACGATATAACAGACAATTTATCAGTTAGATTACAACGGTTAATTCAACTTTCCATACAATCCTACTGCACCCACACTTAGTTTTCCGTCATAAAGAATAATGTTGTCCCAAAGCATATAGAACTTCACCATTCATTTTTATTCGTCATCATATCCCCACATACTGTGCAAGGCCCACATTTTTCTATTAAGTGCGTCTTCTCATTATCGCTTTGACGTCTGCTGATTTCTACGTTTACCGTTACAGATTCGGTTACAAATGCCTGATATTAACTGGGCAGGAGCTCCCTCTAGAAAAGTATAACAAATTCAGATTTTTGATCAAAGATAAGGCGATTATCATGACCATATAAAATATAATAAGTAAGCCATTTCAATTTTAAGAATATCGTAGCATTAATTAAACGTTTCATCTTGTAGCAAAAGAAAGTTCTTGAAAGTCGAATCTGAAAGATGCAAATCGGTTATAAAGACCTCTTTAGTGAACCTTTTTTTTAAAACTATCGGCCATTGTGGTAAAAGAGACTACATTATTTGTCGACCTGGTATTAAAATAAAGTTTCCCATTTTTACATTTCCATACCTTGTTCGTTATAAATGCGAAATAATCACACTTTTTAGTTTCATAAAAGGTTAAATAAAGGTTAATAAATATTGTTGCTGTTATATTGCTATTGATGGAGCTAGCTGTGTGCAAACGCATGTCTTCACCATTACTGTAAAATATACGGACATAAACGTTATCTACAACTATGAAATGGTCCCAGTGTATCGAAATTATTACATTATTATTTTGCTGTGAAAACTAATACAATAATGGCGAGCATATAAGTAGAGTAATTATTAATGATCACTGTAGAAATAAGAGTATACGGCAGGGTTAAGAAGGATTTCATTGACCATGGAAGGACAGACAGGAACGGGGTTTAGATTGTTCTGTCGTGGGGAATAAACGGGGATAACGAGCAACGGCTCTGATTCTATAGCCGGGGTACAGGGCATCGGCTATCGTTCCATAGCCGGTGCAGGGACGAGCGACGGCTGGGCGTTTTTCTGCCTGCTTTTCGAGCGCTCCGTCATCAGATTCGCCATTTTGATCAGTCGCACGCGGATCCGCACCGCCGTTGACGTGAGTTCTTTGTCCACCTTCTGGACTACGTCTAGTCGTGGACGTTCCTGTTGAGACTGGCATTTCTGGGTGGTTATTTTAGTTCGTCTGCTAGATTAGCATCGCAGTTTTTCCTCAAAAGAAAGTATAAACAGCGTGCTGAGCTCACGTAAACGTTATCCACGATCCCAAAAAGTTCCGCACTTTTGCACGGCTGTGGGTACGCTTACAAAAAACTATTTATCGAAACACGAACTACAAAAGCTATTGGAAAGTACGTAAAAGCTTACTAAAAACGTTAGTTATAATTAAATATGATAGTTTCCTTCTACAATCACATGAACGATTCAAATCGGATTCTTTTCTTCTGTCTTGCGATTGATAAAGTGATTTACTGTCTAGTCAACCTGTTCTTATAAGTATTCACTTTTGATTCATTATATTTAGCCTAGTAATGTTATATCCATTTGCCATCCCTTTTTAATTTAACGTGCATCAATTTATCAATCACAAAGAACCGTCTAATTTGAGTGTTTCTTTTTTCTTCTTTCAATAAACATGAGTTTATGTGCACCGACATTTTTCGGCGCAATACTAACTGCAAATCTTTGAGAAAAGCAACCATTCAGAAATTGCCTACAGAAACTATAGATGCGTCCTTATAGAATGGATTGCTTTTACAGCAGGACTAAACCTTTACATTGCGTGTTCTGTGTATTATAAACGCTGGCGTCTTTCCTTGTTCATACAAGGTTTAAGAGGTTATATCCTTGTTATAAGTCGCTTCTTTGACGTCACAATCAATTGAAACCTAGTTTTAGATAAATTTGTTTATTTCGTTTGTATTGTAGTGACCTGATTTGTTTTTTTTGTTTTACCGGACACGAACGTTTTTCCGCCCACGAACGCGCGATCGCCCACCTAACGCTGCGCCTTTGTATGATAACAACAAGAAGACAATCTTGTCCATACATTGGTTTGCGTTCTCATATATGACCCTTTTTAGACGCGTGTCTCGTAATAAGGTTAAGTGGGTTAAGTTATCATCGAACTGCGAATCACGACAGTATCACCTAGCAAGACAGTTTAACAATCACATTATTGAAAAATGGATGCACAACTGATAGCTTATTTTAAACAAATTGCAATATTTAGTATAGCTTGTAATGATAAGACGCAGGAAGACTTCTACATTGTTATAGAGAGAGAGAAAAAATTTAAGTTATAATCTGTCTGCATAAGAAATTCTACAAAAAAATATTTCGAAAGTTTATTTTGAAATTGTCGACCTTGGACGATCGGTGGCTGAAAGAGTATCGATTTGACCAGTGCAGCGGAAAAAATCGTTTTTATAATTACAGGGGCCACAAAATGTTTTCTAAAAAAAGTCGGTTTGGCTTATTGGGGCAATATTTTTCGAAGTTTGCGTTCATATTTTTTACACTGCTATTTATTTTTAAATTAAAATTTCATACTTTTCAATTAATTAACGAGATTTGCATGCCATTTGAAGTGAAAGCTGTTTTTATTTCTACTTTGGAATTTTCAAAATGACCAAAAATAAGCATTTCAATGTGTCCGCAATTAAGAAGGAATTAGTGTTTCAAGTTGTTATATTGGAAGTCGACAAAAAATTTACCCGCCCAGGAGTGTAAGCGACGTGGTTATTTTTTTATCCGACGTTATTTTCTGCACGGCAATTAACGAAGGGAATAATAACAGATGCTTTCCAAAAAATCAAAGCACAATAAATGATGATTTACAAAATGGGTTCTTGAAAAATAGAGTTTACTATTTATTGCTTATATGTTACTGAATATAAAAGTTAGTATTGTAGATTTCACGTTTTTGAAAGAGACGACATAACAGACTGGCGAAGTGCTTAGGCAAATTGGTTTGGAGAGTTGATTTAAGTTTGTCTTTGCTAGATTGTGTATAACTTTTACTAACGGTGCTATGAATATCCTATACTTATATTGTTATAAAACGGGGATATTGTGTTCATCAGAATTGCGTTTCATTTACTTATTAAAATTTTCGTTTATGGAGACATATTTACCTATTCATGAACCGTTGTCACTCAGACAACCGGGTTCCCTAGGTATACGCTACAAATGTGAAAAAATTAAACATGATTACTTTAAATACCTTGAAGCAGACTGTGTCGTGCATTGCGTTTTCTCCGTTTCATAATAAAAAATTTCGGCCGAATTTTCGAATTTTGTACAGTGTAAAAGCCTTGTGCATTCCTGTATGGACGACCTGATCGTGTCCTCAAGGAAACACGTACAACACCTCCAGAAACCCTGTAAGAGGCGGGATTTCGAATAAAACCCTCAAACTACCAATGGTGCGAAACAACCGTGAAACACGTCGAGCATCTTATCTCTGTGGAAAGGGGTAAGGAATGTACCCGAATCAGCAGCTGTCGTACGCAAATTCAGCGATTCCTAGGGTTCGAAACGTAAGATTTCGAGTAGATTAGTAGGCTAGCCGAGATAGGCGAACACCTAAACCAACTGGTCCGGAAGAGAACGCCGTTTGTCTGGGGGCAAGCACAGCGGGAAGCTTTCGATATAAACAAGCAAATTGAAAGCTGCTTTCTAGTAGTCGCCCTTTGAAATTTCGAACGGGAGTTAACGATCCGCGCATTTTGGATATGGCCTTTCAATGGCCGCCATTTCCCGTTTGCTAAACTTTATATACTTTGTGGGTTACATCGACCTTTCTTGATATTTTACCTTGATGTTACTTTTTTTATTCTTGTTCACTTATTCTGCATTTTCTACGTATAATCGTTACGTCCTGTATCATATTTGCTTATTGTAAATTTTAATGCCTAACGTTTTGGTCCCCGCGATCTTAATAAAGCGAATATTATCATAATTATTATTGAATCATGAGTTCGTAGTGTACTTATTAATGAAAACTATTCGATTTTACCAGATTGTAACTATGCATGCAATTAAACTATTATTACAACACATCAAAACGTATTATATCGCGTCCTCTGGATGTCAATTCACGAACCGCGACGGTCACTCGAACCCAAAACGGGGCATTGTGGAATTGATAAATTAAAACTGCAATATAAACGTATTCACTGTATGGTTTGCGTTTGCTTCAGTGTGTAGATATACGCCTGGCTTGACATCTGTTCTTCGTCCGGTTTGACGGGCGAAGAAGTAACTGGTCGACGTCCTGTTTTTGGCAATCTCGTAGATATAACCCTTATCAGTAGGAGCATTTGCGGCGTCTGCTTTGATTTGATTCACCAATTTTTCCTCAATAAAAAGAATTAGGACGGAGAAGCTAAGCTCACGATAGCTTGAACGACGATCCCACCAGTCCGCGCTGTAGCACGGTTCTATTAAAAAAAACTATAAATCGAGACAAGAACTACAAAAGCTATTGGAAAATATGTAAAAGCTTACTAAAAAACGTTAGTTATAATTAAATACGATTGTTTCTTCCACACCACTCCCCCCTCAGACAAGACCCTCTACTCTACTTCGCCAACCAATCTTCTCCGGAGCATTCGTTTCCGCATCTTCTAAGGCTTCGAACTAAAGGTTCGCTGGTCATGTAGAGGAAAGCATGGATTATATGTAAATACAAAATAAAATTTTCTATTTCATTACTACATTATTTTTGGTAATAGTTATCTTATTTACGTCCTGGACCCCACCTGCCCCTAAGCCTAACTCTCGCTTGTACCCGCATCTTCCACGTGCCGGGCGGAACTACTTGCTACTATACTATAACGGGATGTTTCGTTTGTTCTTACGAAACCGCAGTGCCCGTGTTTGGCGTGCACGATGGCTCGTACGGACTTCTTGAGACGAAGAGGCCTAACATTGGGCAACCACGTAGTGCACTTATCACTTTCGACGACGACGTCCTCCTGGCACTTGTCAGTTTGTCCCGTAGCTCGTGAGATGTGTAGGTGGGTGCTTCCTCCGGCTCCGAACTAGAGCTTGCGACCTTCGGTCCGTCGAATGCTACCTTAACCATCCCGATTTGTATAACCATAGAATCTGTTAGTATAGTACATACATGATATACAGGTATTAGAGAACGGGGAAACTTACACGGTATTGATTCTGGCCTCGCTGGGCAGTATTGCCGGTCGTGGCCTAATTTGCCGCAGTCCACTGCGACCGTCAAGTCTCTCCGATGTCTTTATTGGGGAATACTTGGCCCAATTCGATGAGTGAGGCGGGAAATTTAAGGGGCGGCCGTAGTCATGGGTCCCTTAGCTGCATCGGGAATCTCAGTTTCCTCCGTGAGACCCAATAATGCGAAAAAGGATGGCTTAAAGGAGAGACCCATCTCTACGACGAAGTCCCATTGAAGGGGGAGAGCTGTCTCCGTCTTGCTATATCACCCGATACTACCGATTACTGTCTTATTGAGGCAGGCCGTAGCGGCGTTCGCCGGTTATCCAGGAGTTAACACGTTTGTGCCGTCGTCTCTGCTTCTTAGTTCCCAGTGTCTAATTCCGTGGCATCGTTAATGAAATTAATTTGCCGGTCGCAAACTTGAACAGAACATCAGCCACGATGACGATACAAACATTAATCAGTCCTGTAAACGTAGGGGACGAAGTGCCCGTTTATTCATTTTAACTTGTCAAAGAATATTCGCGGAGAGAGCTTTTTAACTCAGAGTTAAGTTAGCACACATTTTCAGCAAGTATAACAGGCGTGTTCGTCTTCCCAATTTCAGCACATACACTCCACATTTTAACGTCAATAATCGTAAAAAGCGTTTAAATAGTCCTAGACGTCAGCTAAATCGAATCTGGCGACAACCCACCTGGAGAACCATCTTCCATTGATGAGTTCCTGTATGAAAAATGCCAAAGGTCGAAAGTAAGACCCTAAACCGGGCGTCGATACAGTCCAGTAACGTTTTTTGCCTGGACATACAATGCCATCGGACTCACCATCATCATGCAACACCGGATATGCACTGGCGAATAACCTACCCCCCCCCAGAATCTCCCGCCGCTAGCAATCCCTTTCTACCTGCGCGTTATTAAAACACAATTGTCGACAAAATGTTCCCTTAAGGAATAATCAGAACTTAACAAAGGTAGCATCCGGTGCGTTCTGGCCTAACGCTGAACACCCTAAAGTGCTTATTTAAACAAACGGAAATTCGATTCCTCGGACATATTTTTGGACGCAATGGACCACGCAGTGTTTGTCGTCACCGAGGAAATTCTATTCAATTGGGTCCCTAGATTCCGTGTCCTCGATTTTTGGCATTCCAACCAAGGAACCGACTTCGAAAGCAGTCTGGTGCAATGCCTGCTCGACAAGCTTGGTATCATATCCAAACATACAAACTTTCGTGGGCACCTCCAGAAACGACTTGTGTGACTCCCTAATACCACACTGACCCTGGACTACCGTAGTACTCGACACAAATCTACAGGATTAAACCCCGTTAGGATTGGAGATCAAACCACCACTGGACGACAACATACCCATTACACACACCGAGTTCCTTTCTCATCAGCATTTGATCTCCAAACTGACGTACATCCACCAGTAATGTGTGCGGTTTGCCTGTTTCCACAAACAAAACGCCAAGTAGTTCAAGCACGGTTTTACAATCTCCAAAGAAACCGGTAACCGTTCGGCTCCATGATACAGAGTGGTCATAATAGAACCAGACCGAAAAGAATACTACCGTGAAAATTCAACAACCCATGGACTGGCCAATCATTCGTTATTCAGTGCTTCCATAACAATGTGTTGAAGAAAACCTCTTTATTTAATTATAAATAAAGCTTTTAATAAACTTTCAAACAAATTCGAGTCGCTTTTTGTAATTTTCGTTTTTAATATCGAATCACCGTTTTTTAATTGGTTTGGAGCCGGGCTTAATTAGTAACTTTCTGAAACGTCGCGTGACAAACGGTAAATACAAACTCGTTGACTTATTGCCTTTCTGAAGACGAAAACCCTTGCTGCTGAAAACGTAAACAGCGAACTTCCTCGATTCGTGACAGAGGAACACATCCGGCGCTACGGCGAAGCGCAGCTTAAAGAAACGATTGCGAGCAGGATGGACGTCGTCTTACAAATGGGTCTCTCTCTAGAAAGATCTGTCGGTTCAACGGAGGCAACGGAGATCGGCAGTTTCGCAGAGTGCCTCTCCTTAAGGCAACGGGCAAACGAGCCTCCCGTCCTCTTCGTCGTCCGGAAGCTGATGAAACCCGGTGTAATACGAGATTACATGACGGTGTTTACCGCCCTCGAAGGACTCCTACCTGGTATTCGTAACCGTCTCCCCTCGGACCTGCCCACCGACCTTACTGAACTGAAGATAGCACTCCAAGATATCTTCGACACGTACCCCAAAGCCACGAAGGGGCCCACGACCAGGACCGCTCCCCCGATTCCCCGCATTACGGAGCAAACCGGCCCAAGATTTCTCCAAGAAAGGCCCCTGAGAGACCAACCGTTTGCAGCGGACCGTATATGCTACACCAGCAACAAACGGGGCCACGTCTAACGCATCTGCCCGGAGAGATCTGAACCCTGACCGTGTAAGTTCCCTCGTTTACCCCAAAAAAGGTCCAGAACCTCGTAGATAATTATAGGGATACGTTCGCACTCTCTACCGCCGAACTGGGGCGCGCCCACGAGTTCCAGTGCGATATTCCCACCACAGGTGAACCGTTTCGACATACGTACCGGTCGATAGCCTACACCCTTCAAGAGGAGATGCTGCTCGCGGGGGTCATACAACCTAGCGTGAGCCCCAACGCGAGCCTAGTATTCGTCCAGCAAAGAGGCGACGATTATCGGAAACCGAACAGCCAAACCATCAGGATGGCGACACCACTTCCCAAGCCTAGAGACATCATGGCAAAGCTGGGGGGTCCGCTGTCTTCACTACGCAAGACCAAGCCAGTGGGTACGTGCAGATTGGGGTCAATCCGAAGGATCGCAACAAGACAGCTTTCGTGACTCCATGGGGGCCCTACGAATTTCACGTCATGCCCTTCGGACTCACAAACGCCCCACCCATATTAAAGGGAGCCATGGACCTCCTCTTTAAGGTCCTTAAGTTCGCGTCTGCCTATATGGACGACATCATTGTGTTCTCGAGGAAACGCGAAGACCACGTACGGCACCTCCGGGCAACACTCTAGATACTGCGGGAAGCAAGATTCCGAGTTAAACCCTAAAAATGCTAGTGGTTCCAAAACACCGTCAGATACGTCGGCATCTCATCTTGGCGGAAGGGGTTACAGCAATTCCGGAATCGGCGGCGTTGGTACTCAAATACTACCGGCCCACGAACGTGCGGGACATCCGTGTGTTCTTGGGGTTCGTTACGTACTATGCCGAGTACATTGAAAAGCTAGCCGAACCCCTAAACCGACTGGTCCGGAAGAGAACGCCGTTTGTGTGGGTGCAGGAGCAGCAGGAAGCCTTCGATAGACTCAACCAAATAGTCAGCTGGTCCCCAGTTATCGCCCTTCCGGATTTCGAACGGGAGTTCACGATCTGTGCGGACGCGTCCGACACCGCGCTGGGTGCCGTAATCGAACAAGAAAGGAAAGGAGTATCTCAGTAAATGGCAAGATTTTTTTCGTTTTCCTTTAGTCGTGTTGACAAAACGAAAATCGTTTTTGCCACATAGTTTATTTGTGTTCTATTACGACCTTAGTAAACCTTTCACGATCACAATACACTGCTGCACGTACCATTAATGCTCACTTCGGCTTTTTTGAGACGTCATTTTCTCTCTCGATTTGGCACAACAAGTGCATTCACTGTCAATAACAGAAAATAAAAGACGCACGTTGTGCTAATAGATACACAAAGATTGAATAACCTCTCTGTATTGCAAAGAACATTAATTTCAGTGAGTTGCATTGAAATCCTATGTCTCTTTTTTTCCCATTTCAGTAATTTTTTCTTAACTATTTTGTTAATAAAATATAACTGTACAATTATTAAATATTTTAATGCTATTTTTTGTGATATGCCTCATAAAATCCATATTCTCAACAATTAAGATAAAGATTAAATCAGCTAAAGAAATTTACAATGAGACGGACAACATCAATTGGGTCCTGCGACCAATACCAATACAGAAAAGATTGTTGTACAATTCCTATATTCAATGTTTCCGTTGGCATCCAAAGCGAAAGCTTGAAGTTCAAATAAGGAGCAAAAACAAATGTTTACATTCACCGATTGTTCGGCATTTCACTTCTCTATGTAACAACAAAATTAGAAATTTAATTGTCTTTATCAATAATTACGAATAAATAGCAAGACATATAAGTAGTATAATTATATCAAAACGATGTCGTCCACTATCATACTAAAAACTACCAAACGCATTTAAAAAAACGCATCTTAGATTTTTTAAAATATTTTAAAAAAAAGAACTCAACAATTGAACCAGCCGATAAACTGGGAAGACTTACTAGGATAAACACATCAAAGCAAAGGTGTTTACAGCTCGAACGTCGGAACGGAATTTGCTCGAACAGAATCCAAAGAAACAGCAAGCCGTGTTCTATCTTTTTAAAAAAGCTCATTTGGCTCATACGACTCCATCCGTTCTTTTATATATATATATATATATATATATTATTTGAAATTTACGGCTCGAGTAGTAGAATGTTGTTACGTCTTTATGCCGAAATTGCAATACCTGTAAGAGGACTAGAAAGCTTGTTATTATGAACGACTTCGACGCTTACTAAACACAATTATTATATTTGTATAGAAATCTTATTCGACGTTATTATTAAATTCAGATTTTGCGTTTACGTGGACGTTTTAATTTAAACAGAATAACGGAGCAAGAACGAGGCTTTTGAATGCTCGATCGAAGATGTGTGTCTCTCAACTCTAGATAAACCGGAACACAGATTTCGCCACACTCGAAGACATGTTTTTTTTGGTAATTTGCAGATTTGCGCCTGTAAGCGTCATTGTGTGTGACCTGCGCGTCTTCGTAAAACGCCGGGGTCATAGAATGGCCACTTGTAAAACAATAGCCAAGGGATAACAAGGGATTCCTACGCTTATTACAATGAACCGAACGCAGATAGTTATAAGAAAGCGGTGACTAAACAGTTATGCGCTTTAGCAATGACAAGACTGCAGGAAAATATCCGATCGAAATCGTTCGTGTGACAATCAGTTATTATACTACTTATATGCTTAATATTATGGTTTTATTTTTCGAAACCAAATAATGTGTTAAAACTGGTTATTTAATTTCAGATTATTTTAAAGCTCTTTAAAAATTAAAAAGAAGAATGTCTGTGTATGATTTAGAAAAAAAAGTTATGTATTCCATGGAGTGTCAAGTCGACTGTTAAGTAATTATCCAGGAGACAAAATGTTAGTTGTGCAAAAGCCATTTGAAGTAAGTTTTTTTTTTGAAAGGGTACAAGACCCTTACTTTAAAGTAAAGAAATCTAAGTTTGTATCCTTCGAAAATCGCTAACGATGGAGTACTTGTAATAGGCCGAATTCTTAGAAAACATGGTTGTCCGTAGGTTTAAAAATAACAACGAAAACTAATGTTTTATATTCATACGACATTCACAGCAATACACAAATGTAGTTAAACATTGCCAACAAATAACAACAAGGTAAATGAGTATCTTACTAGAATTGGATATAGCGTCGTGCCGAAAATTATTGCCACTCTTTACGCCATCTTCAGTTTAATCTGTGAAGTGAAGATTTAAGAAGTGACTGGATCACCTGCATCCTATTCGGCGACAATACCGTCTGCTACTATCATAGAAACATCACATTAATCGAAATGGCCGCTGGTGTATTCGGAGTACTTCTGCTAAAACTCTTCACAACGGCGAGAGACACTCGAATTCGCAATAACCAAAACGACCCATCTTGCAATCAAATATGAGTCGACCAGATTTTTTTCTTATCAGAATACTGGAGAATACATCGTCAGAAGTAACAACAGGCATTCGTAGGATGATCAATGGACTTCAAGGTTCGGTTAACAATGATTCAATCTACGCATGGTCCGACAAGACTGCGAATTTGGCTAGGTAATTTATCAAGACATCGCTGGATACAAGGCTGTTAAAGGGATGACAAACAATTCAATCGGCGCGTACGCTGACGATATAGGAAGACATTTTTTTAGAATTTTTAAAAATAAAAAAAACCCAAAAATGTAACCAGTCATTTAAATGGGCAGACAAACTAGGATAAAAACATCAAAGGGAGGGTTTTTACAGCTCGTACGTCGGAAGTGAATATGCTCAAACAGCATCTAACGAAACAGCAAGGCGTGTTCAACCAAAACAGATAACTTCAATTTAAGTGTGTCCGCTTCCACGCTTATCCTTAGCTGACTTACTTGAATTCTATCAAAATGGCTTTGACACATAGAAAATGGTGCCGCATTAAACAAAACATCCATATATCGCGCTAAATGTAACGATACATTAAAACAATAAAAAAGCAGCAGTTACGCGATTGCTTTCCTTTTGTTAACCTACAAGAATGTTCGAAAAAACTTGCTTTGAGCGGGTCAATTTGAAACAAATCCGTCGAAGAAAGTTAGTTGGTCACTTTGAAGTAATATATTATCCTGTTTCGGTCGCAGATTCTGTGATAAAATAAAACGTCATCTTTATGGCGGCGTATTGTTTTTTTAAAAAAAAACGTGAGCACAAAGGTTCCAAAATGTAAAATCGGATTAATGTGTTCAAAAATTACGACACCATAAAAATTCAGGGGATTTGCTCTTGGCATTATATGCTCGCCAATACGGTTATTCTAAGACAGCGTGGCCTAAAAATCAGAATGACGATGGCCAAAGACGAAGGTTGGGAATGGTTTATTATTCAAACAATAGTGAGATCCCGACCTAAAGCCTTGTCCTGTATTGACACACGTAGAGGTTTCTTGGTGAAAAAGTAAGGACTGGCCATGTGTCGTCGATATTGTCTTTATCTCCAACAATAAGGTCACAGATTGCGCTGTTGTGTGCGTTAGTCAATAGGAGTTTAGTCTTATTGATGTCTTGCGTCAGGAATAAATATACACACCATTTTAAGTCACTACAGATCCATTGTTTTAAAATGCACAATTATCAATTGCAAATGTAATTATTAATTCAGGTGACAGCACATGTGAAACAAAATAAGATTAAAAGTATTCCGTAACTGTTGTGTTCACTTTGACATAAGGCAATGTCCAACGAATTCGGAAAGGTAATATAAAATTAAGAGCATGTCATATGTTTGGAAACATAAAACGTCGGCAATGAAAATGTTTATCGCCGCAATAATTATTGAACACAAACATGTGTGCTTAAACAAAAAACAGTTTCTAGTAAGACATACGATTTGAAAGGCGTGCCTATAATTAGAATTTTGAAATAATAAAAAATAGTTGAACTACCAAAATCTGCTGCATTGTTTAGCGACTTCGGTTCCCGTTTTGTAACAAAATTTAGTTTTGGAAACAGAATCCGTGAAATTTTCAATAAGAGCGTTTTCTTTAAATGCGCAGAGGAAGGGTTACTGGAGGTTGGACGTTCTAAGGTTTTACTCAATTTCAGAGAATTTATTCATTTTAATGCGTGTTGATTTATATACTCGCATAGTAGTAAATTTACAGACTGCCTTTTAATGCTTGCATTCTGTAAGCGTGAACACAGTTAAGACTAAAATTTTGAAAGATGATCATGGTTATTCACATATCCAAGACGTTGAAAAACGTCATGCTTTTAAGCAGCATATAGTAATTCGGCCATTCTTTATTTTTCACGATTTTAAGTTGAACCAGAGCAGGTGAAACAGGAAATAAAAGACAATTTTAACATCTAATACTTGCTATACAGCCTCTTTTAATTGCTGAAATGTTTGGTCCTCGTGACCTCAAACAAATACCTCAGATATTTTTTTTAACAGTGGATTTTTCAAACGCCCACAAATACTCAGTTTCAAAGAGTGTGCACGACCTCAACACGGATCATTCAGCTTCCATGGGCTTTCATTGTTTATTTATTTTATTTTATTTTCATTTCAGCATGCATGACGATAATTAAAAACTTTAAGGTTAATAAAGTCAACACTGATTTGCAAAATTACGGTTTTGTGGGTGGGAGGACAGTTTGACTGTATTGTACCCTAACAAGTAAAGAAGCTCATCGGTGTGCATAAAAAAAGGCATTGTGAACGCGATATGAAATCCATTAATTGAAAGTGTTTTGAACAATATTACTGTACATTATCAAATATTTTCATGCTACTTTTTCAGTGTTTTTTTATTTTTTTCAAGAATCAAATCAGCTAAAAGAAAATAACAATGATACGGTAACATCAATGGGTTTTTGCGAGCCATGCATAAAAAGAAAGGATTTGGCCTCATCCCCGACTACGTATATATATTGTAGTCCAAAACTTATATTCAATGTTTCTATTGGCATCCAACAAGAAAGCTTAAAGTTCAAATGAAGATCAAATAAAGATTGTGAACATTCACCGATTGTTCGTTAATTTACTTCGCTATTTAGCAAACAAATTTTAAATAAAAAAAAGTATGATTTTGTCAAAACTATGTGTGATAATATTGTTTATAGGGTAGAATAAACCCTGAATGGATAATAGACGGAATATCTGTAATACCGGTGTAACTCTAAACGTCAACCGAGACCCTTGACAAATAGAACACGTGCAGCAACGATAATTCGTATTCAAAAGTGTAACGTACGATATACGTTAATATAGTAAAACACAATTAATAATAAGAGTTAGCAATCACCACATCCACCTGGGTTCAGCAGCTTTGATGGCATGCGGTAGTTGACCGGCGATTTCAAACCCAAACGCTCCGAGCGCCGAGGTAGAACTTGCGAGCTTTGGTCTGGAACGGATGGAGTCGTATAAGCCGGATCAGCTGGTTCAGACGAATGGTAATCAGTAGCCGGCAGGTCTGTTTCAGAAGGATGGGAATCGATGACGGGCATAGCTGGTTCAACGAATCGGATTTGATCGACATGCCGACTCGAGGATGGTAACCATACGATTCCCGAACCAAATCATTGGAACGAATTTGCGCCCCTTGAATTACACAACCGGATATTTACCAGTGGTTGCTTGATCAGCGAATTAACCGCCACATTATAATCGTTAAAGCGTCGGAATAGCTGGAGGAGTCTCTCGTCATGATCATGCCTGCTGACACAAATGACAAAAATGTCATCTTGTTAAACTTCAATATCATTATGGCCATCCAATATGCCATTAATGCAATCCTGGAAAATAGCCGGGGCGACATTTAGCCCAGAAGGTAGAAAGTTGTACCTGAATAACCAAAAAGGTGTATTAATAACTGTCAGCAAACTGGATTCGTCATCCAGTTGACTTTGTAAGTCGGCATCTTTTGTATCAATTTTGGAGAAGACACTCGACCCCTTATTATCACCACATATCATGGGTGTACAACCGTCGGATTGTATTGGTGTCACAATGGGAGTGGTCCATTGTGAACAGCTCACTGGAGTCAGTATATTACGCTCCATCAATTTGACTTTGGGAATTATCAGTCCACCAGTCACTCTGGTGCACTTTTTGACCACATCTTTGAACTCAGAATCAACTGCCGGTGATGAATTTAAACTCAGTTGAAACTTGAACTGCTTCATGACGGTCAAACCAATAATAGCTGGACCCGTCGCCGACACCAAGAATTTGCATAGGAATCTGGACGTCGTCTTACAAATGGGTTTCTCTCTAGAAAGATCTGTTGGTTCCACGGAGGCAACGGAGATCGGCAGTTTCGTAGAGTGCCTCTCCTTAAGGCAACGGGCAAACGAGCCTCCCGTCCTCTTCGTCGTCCGGAAGCTGATGAAACCCGGTGTAATACGAGATTACCGCCCTCGAAGGACTCCTACCTGGTATTCGTAACCGTATCCCCTCGGACCCGCCCACCGACCTTACTGAACTGAAGATAGCACTCCAAGATATCTTCGACACGTACCCTAAAGCCACGAAGGGGCCCACGACCAGGACCGCTCCCCCGATTCCCCGCATTACGGAGCAAACCGGTCCAAAATTTCTCCAAGAAAGGCCCCTGAGGGACCAACCGTTTGCAGCGGACCGTATATGCTACACCAGCAACAAACGGGGCCACGTTCAACGCATCTGCCCGGAGAGATCTGAACCCTGACCGTGTAAGTTCCCTCGTTTACCCCAAAAAAGGTCCAGAACCTCGTAGATAATTATAGGGATACGTTTGCACTCTCTACCGCCAAACTGGGGCGCGCCCACGAGTTCCAGTGCGATATTTCCACCACAGGTGAACCGTTTCGACATACGTACCGGTCGATAGCCTACACCCTTCAAGAGGAGATGCTGCTCGCGGGGGTCATACAACCTAGCGTGAGCCCCAACGCGAGCCTAGTATTCGTCCAGCAAAGAGGCGACGATTATCGGAAACTAAACAGCCAAACCATCAGAATGGCGACACCACTTCCCAAGCCTAGAGACATCATGGCAACGCTGGGGGGGTCCGCTGTCTTCACTACGCAAGACCTAGCCAGTAGGTACGTGCAGATTGAAGTCAATCCGAAGAATCGCAACAAGACAGCTTTCGTGACTCCATGGGGGCCGTACGAATTTCACGTCATGCCCTTCGGACTCACAAACGCCCCACCCATATTAAAGGGAGCCATGGACCTCCTCTTTAAGGTCCTTAAGTTTGCGTCTGCCTATATGGACGACATCATTGTGTTCTCGAGGAAACGCGAAGACCACGTACGGCACCTCCGGGCAACACTCCAGATACTGCGGGAAGCAAGATTCCGAGTTAAACCCTAAAAATGCCAGTGGTTCCAAAACACCGTCAGATACGTCGGCATCTCATCTTGGCGGAAGGGGTTACAGCAATTCCGGAATCGGCGGCGTTGGTACTCAAATACTACCGGCCCACGAACGTGCGGGACATCCATGACCATATAAAATATAATTAGTAAGCCATTTCAATATTAAGAATATCGTAGCATTAATTAAACGTTTTATCTTGTAGCAAAAGAAAGTTCTTGAAAGTCGAATCTGAAAGATGCAAATCGGTTTTAAAGACCTTTTTAGTGAACCTTTTTTTAAAAACTATCGGCCATTGTGGTAAAAGAGACCTGGTATTAAAATAAAGTTTTTCATTTTTACATTTACATACCTTTTTCGTTATGAATGCGAAATAATCAAACTTTTTAGTTTCATAAAAGGTTAAATAAAGGTTAATAAATATTGTTGCTGTTATATTGCTATTGCTGGAGCTAGCTGTGTGCAAACGCATGTCTTCACCATTGCTGTAAAATATACGGACATAAACGTCATCAGATTTGCCATTTTGATCAGTCGCACGCGGATCCGCACCGCCGTTGACGTCAGTTCTTTGTCCACCTCTTCGACTACGTCTAGTCTTGGACGTTCCTGTAGAGACTGGCATCTCTGGGTGGATATTTCAGTTCGTCTGCTTGATTAGCATCGCAGTTTTTTCTACAATAGAAAGTATAAACAGCGTGCTGAGCTCACGCAAACGTTATCCACGATGCCAAAAAGTTCCGCACTCTAGTACGGCTGTAGTGACGTTTAAAAAAAACTATTTATCGAAACACGAACTACAAAAGCTATTGGAAAGTACGTAAAAGCTTACTAAAAACGTTAGTTATAATTAAATATGATTGTTTCTTCCACACCACTCCCCCCTCAGACAAGACCCCCCTACTCTACTTCGCCAACCAATCTTCTCCGGAGCATTCGTCGTAGAGGGTTTCCGCATCTCCTAAGGCTTCGAACTAAAGGTTCGCGGGTCATGTAGTGGAAAGCATGGATTATATGTAAATACAACATAAAATTTTCTATTTCATTACTACCTTATTTTTGGTAATAGTTATCTTATTTACGTCCTGGACCCCACCTGCCCCTAAGCCTAACTCTCGCTTGTACCCGCATCTTCCACGTGCCGGGCGGAACTACTTGCTACTATACTATAACGGGATGTTTCGTTTGTTCTTACGAAACCGCAGTGTCCGTGTTTGGCGTGCACGATGGCTCGTACGGACTTCTTGAGACGAAGAGGCCTAACATTGGGCAACCACGTAGTGCACTTATCACTTTCGACGACGACGTCCTCCTGGCACTTGTCGGTTGGTCCCGTAGCTCGTGAGATGTGTAGGTGGGTGCTTCCTCCGGCTCCTAACCAGAGCTAGCGACCTTTGGTCCGTCGAATGCTACCTTAACCATCCCGATTTGTATAACCATAGAATCTGTTAGTATAGGACATACATGATATACAGGTATTGGAGAACGGGGAAACTCACACGGTATTGATTCTGGCCTCGCTGGGCAGTATTGCCGGTCGTGGCGTAATTTGCCGCAGTCCACTGCGACCGTCAAGTCTCTCCAATGTCTTTATTGGGGAATACTTGGCCCAATTCGATGAGTGAGGCGGGAAATTTAAGGGGCGGCCGTAGTCATGGGTCCCTTAGCTGCATCGGGAATCTCAGTTGCCTCCGTGAGACCCAATAATGCGAAAAAGGATGGCTTAAAGGAGAGACCCATCTCTACGACGAAGTCCTATTGAAGGAGGAAAGCTGGCTCCGTCTTGCTATATCACCCGATACTACCGATTACTGTCTTATTGAGGCAAGCCGTAGCGGCGTTCGCCGGTTATCCAGGAGTTAACACGTTTGTGCCGTCGTCTCTGCTTCTTAGTTCCCAGTGTCTAATCCCGTGGCATCGTTAATGAACATAATTTGCCGGTCGCAAACTTGAAGTTCGAACGTGAAGAGAAAGGTGACTCTCAGAACATCAGCCACGATGACGATACAAACATTAATCAGTCCTGTAAACGTAGGGGACGAAGTGCCCGTTTATTCATTTTAACTTGTCAAAGAATATTCGCGGAGAGAGCCCTATATTGACGGTTAAACCTAGACTCTTGTTTTTTTTTCGCTTTTTAACTGAGAGTTAAGTTAGCACACATTTTCAGCAAGTATAACAGGCGTGATCGTCTTCCCAATTTCAGCACATACACTCCAAATTTTAACGTCAATAATCGTAAACAGCGTTTAAATAGTCCATGACGTCAGCTAAATCTTATCTGGCAACAACCCACCTGGAGAACCATCTTCCATTGATGAGTTCCTGTATGAAAAATGTTAAAGGTCGAAAGTAATACCCTAAACCGGGCGTCGATACAGTCCAATAACGTTTTTTGCCTGGACATACAATGCCATCGGACTCACCATCCTTACACTTTGACATTTTTTTGTTCAATCGGGATTCTTCATTCGGATCATCTTCGTTTTTTTACCACGTTACCTTATTGCTCTGTTCCTAGCGTTACATTTTCTTTCATCTTTCAAATATTCGTTTTGTCAAAACGATGGCTAATACATTGTGCGTGGCAACGACTGATATATATGAAACTTTTATTACTGGCTTTATGTTACATTCCTTGTATATTTGCTAACGCATTTATGTACTTTTACATTTCTTTTGCCTCTGAGCCATTTTGTTTTATTTTTTGTTACATGTTACTTCTCTGCCTGTAACCAATCGTTGTTGCTTGGCACAGAGACCAGAAAGCCTTGCTGCTGAAAGCATAAACGCGAACTTCTCGATTCGTGACAGAGGAACCGCATTCGGCGCTACGGCGAAGCGCAGCTTAAAGAAACGATTGCGAGCAGGATGGACGTCGTCTTCAATGGGTCTCTCTCTAGAAAGATCTGTCGGTTCCACGGAGGCAACGGAGATCGGCAGTTTCGTAGAGTGCCTCTCCTTAAGGCAACGGGCAAACGAGCCTCCGTCCTTCTTCGTCGTCCGGAAGCTGATGAAACCCGGTGTAATACGAGATTACATGACGGTGTTTACCGCCCTCGAAGGACTCCTACCTGGTATTCGTAACCGTCTCCCCTCGGACCCGCCCACCGACCTTACTGAACTGAAGATAGCACTCCAAGATATCTTCGACACGTACCCCAAAGCCACGAAGGGGCCCACGACCAGGACCGCTCCCCCGATTCCCCGCATTACGGAGCAAACCGGCCCAAGATTTCTCCAAGAAAGGCCCCTGAGAGACCAACCGTTTGCAGCGGACCGTATATGCTACACCAGCAACAAACGGGGCCACGTCTAACGCATCTGCCCGGAGAGATCTGAACCCTGACCGTGTAAGTTCCCTCGTTTACCCCAAAAAAGGTCCAGAACCTCGTAGATAATTATAGGGATACGTTCGCACTCTCTACCGCCGAACTGGGGCGCGCCCACGAGTTCCAGTGCGATATTTCCACCACAGGTGAACCGTTTCGACATACGTACCGGTCGATAGCCTACACCCTTCAAGAGGAGATGCTGCTCGCGGGGGTCATACAACCTAGCGTGAGCCCCAACGCGAGCCTTGTATTCGTCCAGCAAAGAGGCGACGATTATCGGAAACTGAACAGCCAAACCATCAGGATGGCGACACCACTTCCCAAGCCTAGAGACATCATGGCAAAGCTGGGGGGTCCGCTGTCTTCACTACGCAAGACCAAGCCAGTGGGTACGTGCAGATTGGGGTCAATCCGAAGGATCGCAACAAGACAGCTTTCGTGACTCCATGGGGGCCCTACGAATTTCACGTCATGCCCTTCGGACTCACAAACGCCCCACCCATATTAAAGGGAGCCATGGACCTCCTCTTTAAGGTCCTTAAGTTCGCGTCTGCCTATATGGACGACATCATTGTGTTCTCGAGGAAACGCGAAGACCACGTACGGCACCTCCGGGCAACACTCTAGATACTGCGGGAAGCAAGATTCCGAGTTAAACCCTAAAAATGCTAGTGGTTCCAAAACACCGTCAGATACGTCGGCATCTCATCTTGGCGGAAGGGGTTACAGCAATTCCGGAATCGGCGGCGTTGGTACTCAAATACTACCGGCCCACGAACGTGCGGGACATCCGTGTGTTCTTGGGGTTCGTTACGTACTATGCCGAGTACATTGAAAAGCTAGCCGAACCCCTAAACCGACTGGTCCGGAAGAGAACGCCGTTTGTGTGGGTGCAGGAGCAGCAGGAAGCCTTCGATAGACTCAACCAAATAGTCAGCTGGTCCCCAGTTATCGCCCTTCCGGATTTCGAACGGGAGTTCACGATCTGTGCGGACGCGTCCGACACCGCGCTGGGTGCCGTAATCGAACAAGAAAGGAAAGGAGTATCTCAGTAAATGGCAAGATTTTTTTCGTTTTCCTTTAGTCGTGTTGACAAAACGAAAATCGTTTTTGCCACATAGTTTATTTGTTTTCTATTACGACCTTAGTAAACCTTTCACGATCACAATACACTGCTGCACGTACCATTAATGCTCACTTCGGCTTTTTTGAGACGTCATTTTCTCTCTCGATTTGGCACAACAAGTGCATTCACTGTCAATAACAGAAAATAAAAGACGCACGTTGTGCTAATAGATACACAAAGATTGAATAACCTCTCTGTATTGCAAAGAACATTAATTTCAGTGAGTTGCATTGAAATCCTATGTCTCTTTTTTTCCCATTTCAGTAATTTTTTCTTAACTATTTTGTTAATAAAATATAACTGTACAATTATTAAATATTTTAATGCTATTTTTTTGTGATATGCCTCATAAAATCCATATTCTCAACAATTAAGATAAAGATTAAATCAGCTAAAGAAATTTACAATGAGACGGACAACATCAATTGGGTCCTGCGACCAATACCAATACAGAAAAGATTGTTGTACAATTCCTATATTCAATGTTTCCGTTGGCATCCAAAGCGAAAGCTTGAAGTTCAAATAAGGAGCAAAAACAAATGTTTACATTCACCGATTGTTCGGCATTTCACTTCTCTATGTAACAACAAAATTAGAAATTTAATTGTCTTTATCAATAATTACGAATAAATAGCAAGACATATAAGTAGTATAATTATATCAAAACGATGTCGTCCACTATCATACTAAAAACTACCAAACGCATTTAAAAAAACGCATCTTAGATTTTTTTAAATATTTTTAAAAAAAGAACTCAACAATTGAACCAGCCGATAAACTGGGAAGACTTACTAGGATAAACACATCAAAGCAAAGGTGTTTACAGCTCGAACGTCGGAACGGAATTTGCTCGAACAGAATCCAAAGAAACAGCAAGCCGTGTTCTATCTTTTTAAAAAAGCTCATTTGGCTCATACGACTCCATCCGTTCTTTTATATATATATATATATATATATATTATTTGAAATTTACGGCTCGAGTAGTAGAATGTTGTTACGTCTTTATGCCGAAATTGCAATACCTGTAAGAGGACTAGCAAGCTTGTTATTATGAACGACTTCGACGCTTACTAAACACAATTATTATATTTGTATAGAAATCTTATTCGACGTTATTATTAAATTCAGATTTTGCGTTTACGTGGACGTTTTAATTTAAACAGAATAACGGAGCAAGAACGAGGCTTTTGAATGCTCGATCGAAGATGTGTGTCTCTCAACTCTAGATAAACCGGAACACAGATTTCGCCACACTCGAAGACATGTTTTTTTTGGTAATTTGCAGATTTGCGCCTGTAAGCGTCATTGTGTGTGACCTGCGCGTCTTCGTAAAACGCCGGGGTCATAGAATGGCCACTTGTAAAACAATAGCCAAGGGATAACAAGGGATTCCTACGCTTATTACAATGAACCGAACGCAGATAGTTATAAGAAAGCGGTGACTAAACAGTTATGCGCTTTAGCAATGACAAGACTGCAGGAAAATATCCGATCGAAATCGTTCGTGTGACAATCAGTTATTATACTACTTATATGCTTAATATTATGGTTTTATTTTTCGAAACCAAATAATGTGTTAAAACTGGTTATTTAAATTCAGATTATTTTAAAGCTCTTTAAAAATTAAAAAGAAGAATGTCTGTGTATGATTTAGAAAAAAAAGTTATGTATTCCATGGAGTGTCAAGTCGACTGTTAAGTAATTATCCAGGAGACAAAATGTTAGTTGTGCAAAAGCCATTTGAAGTAAGTTTTTTTTTGAAAGGGTACAAGACCCTTACTTTAAAGTAAAGAAATCTAAGTTTGTATCCTTCGAAAATCGCTAACGATGGAGTACTTGTAATTGGCCGAATTCTTAGAAAACATGGTTGTCCGTAGGTTTAAAAATAACAACGAAAACTAATGTTTTATATTCATACGACATTCACAGCAATACACAAATGTAGTTAAACATTGCCAACAAATAACAACAAGGTAAATGAGTATCTTACTAGAATTGGATATAGCGTCGTGCCGAAAATTATTGCCACTCTTTACGCCATCTTCAGTTTAATCTGTGAAGTGAAGATTTAAGAAGTGACTGGATCACCTGCATCCTATTCGGCGACAATACCGTCTGCTTCTATCATAGAAACATCACATTAATCGAAATGGCCGCTGGTGTATTCGGAGTACTACTGCTAAAACTCTTCACAACGGCGAGAGACACTCGAATTCGCAAAAACCAAACCGACCCATCTTGCAATCAAATATGAGTCGACCAGATTTTTGTTTTTATCAGAATACTGGAAAATACATCGTCAGAAGTAACAACAGGCATTCGTAGGATGATCAATGGACTTCAAGGTTCGGTTTACAATGATTAAATCTACGCATGATCCGACAAAACTGCGAATTTGGCTAGGTAATTTTTCTAGACATCGCTGGATACAAGGCTGTTAAAGGGATGACAAACAATTCAATCGGCGCGTACGCTGACGATATATGAAGACATTTTTTTAAAATTTTTAAAAATAAAAACCGGCAAAAATGTAACAACAGTCATTTAAATAGGCAGACGAACTAGGATAAAAATATCAAAGGGAGGGTTTTTACAGCTCGTACGTCGGAAGTGAATATGCTAAAACAGCATCTAACGAATCAGCAAGGCGTGTTCAACCAAAACAGATAACTTCAATTTAAGTGTGTCCGCTTCCACGCTTATCCTTAGCTGACTTACTTGAATTCCTATCAAATGGCTTTGACACATAGAAAATGGTGCCGCATTAAACAAAACATCCATATATCGCGCTAAATGTAACGATACATTAAAACAATAAAAAAACAGCAGTTACGCGATTGCTTTCCTTTTGTTAACCTACAAGAATGTTCGAAAAAACTTGCTTTGAGCGGGTCAATTTGAAACAAATCCGTTATTTGGTCACTTTGAAGTAATATATTATCCTGTTTCGGTCGCAGATTCTGTGATAAAATACAACGTCATCTTTATGGTGGCGTATTGTTTTTTTAAAAAAAAAACATGAGCACAAAGGTTCCAAAATGTAAAATCGGATTAATGTGTTCAAAAATTACGACACCATAAAAATTCAGAGGATTTGCTCTTGTCATTATATGCTCGCCAATACGGTTATTCTAAGACAGCGTTGCTTAAAAAATCAGAATGACGATGGCCAAAGACGAAGGTTGGGAATGGTTTATTATTCAAACAATAGTGAGATCCCGACCTAAGGCCTTGTCCTGTATTGACACACGTGGAGGTTTCTTGGTGAAAAAGTAGGGACTGGCCATGTGTCGTCGATATTGTCTTTATCTCCAAAAATAAGGTCACAGATTGCGCTGTTGTGTGCGTTAGTCAATAGGAGTTTTGTCTAATTGATGTCTTGCGTCAGGAATAAATATACACACCATTTTAAGTCACTACAGATCCATTGTTTTAAAATGCACAATTATCATTTGCAAAATGTAATTATCAATTCAGGTGACAGCACATGAAACAAAATAAGATTAAAAGTATTCCGTAACTGTTGTGTTCACTTTGACAAAAGGCAATGTCCAACGAATTCGGAAAGGTAATATAAAATTAAGAGCATGTCCTATGTTTGGAAACATAAAACGTCGGCAATGAAAATGTTTATCGCTGCCAATAATTATTGAACACAAACATGTGCTGCTTAAACAAAAAACAGTTTCTAGTAAGACATACGATTTGAAAGGCGTGCCTATAATTAGAATTTTGAAATAATAAAAAATAGTTGAACTACCAAAATCTGCTGCATTGTTTAGCGACTTCGGTTCCCGTTTTGTAACAAAATTTAGTTTCGGCAAACGAATCCGTGAAATGTTCAAAAAGAGCGTTTTCTTTAAATGCGCAGAGTAGGGCTACTGAAGGTCCTGACGTTCTATGGTTTTACTCAATTTCAGAGAATTTATTCATTTTAATGCGTGTTGATTTATATACTCGCATAGTAGTAAATTTACAGACTGCCTTTCAATGCTTGCATTCTGTAAGCGTGAACACAGTTAAGACTAAAATTTTGAAAGATGATCATGGTTATTCACATATCCAAGACGTTGAAAAACGTCATGCTTTTAAGCAGCATATAGTAATTCGGCCATTCTTTATTTTTCACGATTTTAAGTTGAACCAGAGCAGGTGAAACAGGAAATAAAAGACAATTTTAACATCTAATACTTGCTATACAGCCTCTTTTAATTGCTGAAATGTTTGGTCCTCGTGACCTCAAACAAATACCTCAGATATTTTTTTTAACAGTGGATTTTTCAAACGCCCACAAATACTCAGTTTCAAAAAGTGTGCACGACCTCAACACGGATCATTCAGCTTCCATGGGCTTTCATTGTTTATTTATTTTATTTAATTTCCATTTCAGCAATTCTTTTATAACAATAAGAGAACATGTTGAGGCATGCATGACGATAACTAAAAACTTTAAAGTTAATAAAGTCAACACTGATTTGCAAAATTACGGTTTTGTGGGTGGGAGGACAGTTTGACTGTATTGTACCCTAACAAGTAAAGAAGCTCATCGGTGTGCATAAAAAAAGGCATTGTGAACGCGATACGAAATCCATTAATTGAAATTGTTTTGAACAATATTACTGTACATTATCAAATATTTTCATGCTACTTTTTCAGTGTTTTTTTTATTTTTTTCAAGAATCAAATCAGCTAAAAGAAAATAACAATGATACGGTAACATCAATGGGTTTTACGACCCATGCATAAAAAGAAAGGATTTGGCCTCATCCCCGACTACGTATATATATTTTAGTCCAAAACTTATATTCAATGTTTCTATTGGCATCCAACAAGAAAGCTTCAAGTTCAAATGAAGATCAAATAAAGATTGTGAACATTCACCGATTGTTCGTTTATTTACTTCGCTATGTAGCAAACAAATTTTAAATGATTATGTCAAAACTATGTGTGATAATATTGTATATAGGGAAGAATAAACCCTGAATGGATAATAGACGGAATATCTGTAATACCGGTGTAACTCTAAAAGTCAACCGAGACCCTTGACGAATAGAACACGTGCAGCAACGATAATTCGTATTCAAATGTGTAACGTACGATACACGTTAATATAGTAAAACACAATTAATAATAAGAGTTAGCAATCACCACATCCACCTGAGCAGCAGCTTTGATGGCATCGGTAGTTGACCGGCAATTTCAAACCCAAACGCTTCGAGCGCCGAGGTAAAACTTGCGAGCTTTGGTCTTAAACGGATGGAGTCGTATATGCCGGATCAGCTGGTTCAGACGAATGGAAATCAGTAGCCGGCAGGTCTGGTTCAGAAGAATGGGAATCGATGACGGGCATAGCTGTTACAACGAATCGGATTCGATCGACATGCCGACGATGACTTGATAAATCAGTGACGTCGAGGATGGTAACCAAACGATTTTCACTTCTTCCAAGAATAAGACCTCGAGACGGTCGAAAATCATTCCCTTTGAAAAAGGTGACCTCTCCCGCACCAAAGCATTGGAACGAATTTGCGCCCCTTGAATTACACAACCGGATATTTACCAGTAGCTGCTTGATAAGAGGATTAACCGCTTCATTATAATCGACAAAGCGTCGGAATAGCTGGAGGAGTCTCTCGTCATGATCATGCCTGCTGACACAAATGACAAAAATGTCATCTTGGTAAACTTCAATATCATTAAGTCAATCCAATATGCCATTAATGCAATCCTGGAAAATAGCCGGGCAACATTTAGCCCAGAAGGTTGAAAGTTGTACCTGAATAACCCAAAGGGTGTATAAATAACTGTCAGCAAACTGGATTCGTCATCCAGTTGACTTTTTAAGTAGGCATCTTTTATATCAATTTTGGAGAAAACACTCGACCCCGAATAATCACCACATATCATGGGTGTACAACCGTCAAATTGTATTGGTGTAACAATGAGAGTAGTATATTGTGAACAGCTCACTGGAGTCAGTATATTACGCTCCATTAATTCGACTTTGGAAATTATCAGTCCACCAGTCACTCTGGTGCACTTTTACAAGATCTTTGAACTCGGAATCAACTGCCGGTGATGAATTGAAATTCAGTTGAAACTTGAGCTGCTTCATGACAGTGAAACCAATAATAGCTGGACCCGTCGCCGACACGAAGAATTTGCATAGAAGTGTGGTGCCATCTCGTATAATATAAATTATACAGAAGCCAAGGATTGTCAGTGAAACACCAGTGATACCAATATTCAACTGGCCTATCTTCTGCATACATGGACTTGGACAGAACTTCTTTAATGCATGCATAGGAATGAGTGATTCCACACTCCCAGTATCAACAATAAAGGACATCTTTTTTCCATGTGAATTCGTTAGTTCCTTAGAAATATGGCCAGCGCTCTGATTGCTAGAACTCATCAGAGCCATATCAGATATATTGTCCTCGAAATCGGTTGTAATCGCACAAACCTTTGATTTGCAGACCGACTTGTTGTGGCCTATTTCGCCACAATTATAGCATTTCGCATCAAGGAATTAACATTGCTCCCGTGAATGCAATTTGCCACATGAATGATAAGTATTTACTGAGTTATCAGTCTTGGTTCTGCGATTTTTGAATATTCGCGTGTTTGGTCTCCTTGGAATATTTATGGAGTGAAACACTGGATCTGGAATATGAGAAATATTAATTATATTCGAGACATCTTCGAATTATTCGCATATAGCACAAGCACTTTGGAATGTAGGATTGTTTTAGTAATAGTAATTGTCTTTGGAGATTTGGATCATTGATGCCTGCAATTAAACGGTCGCGCAATTGCGTGTCTAACTGAGCTTAAAAGTTGCATTTTGCTGCCTGGGTCTGAAGTAGAAGTATAAAATCTCGAATTAATTGGTCGGATTTTAGAACTTTAGTATGGAATATGCTTTGTTAAGCAGCCTCAAAAGCTATAGGCTGAACATGCTGAATAATAGCTTCCTGGATCTTGGCAAGTGGCAATTTAATAGAAATATCCGGATAAACCGAGTTTTTCACCAGAGCATAGGCATCTTTTCCAATTGCATTCAGAAAGTAAGCAGCTTTCTTTTCTTCCGCGAGATTATCTTGGGTAAAAGCCCAAATTTCGAAACGCTCAATATAGTCTGACACTTCTCTTGAAGTTGCATTAACTGATAAGAATTCGAGGCTCATTTTGTTGCGACGCCAAATGTGATAGTATTGTATATAGGGTAGAATAAACCCTGAATGGATAATAAACGGAATATCTGTAATACCGGTGTAACTCTAAAAGTCAACCGAGACCTTTGACGAATAGAACACGTGCAGCAACGATAATTCGTATTCAAAAGTGTAACGTACGATATACGTTAATATAGTAAAACACAATTAATAATAAGAGTTAGCATACTTGAAACAGGATAACGTATTTAAAAATACAAAGAAGAATGTTGACGCATAGAAAATACAACCTTATAAAACAAAAACATCTACATATCGCGTTAAATGTTACGATACATTTAAAAAATAAAATAACAGCAATGTACAAGGTAGCTTGCTTTTTGTAAACCACCAACAATGGACGAAAACACTAACCTTGTGCATACCTTTAATCGGTCACTGCGGTATTTTGCGAAATGTGTGTCACAAAAATGCCTTTTTTATTTGCATGTAAAACAAGAAACTCTATTGTTTTATAAACATGTAAGAAAAAAACGATTTATATTTCGATCAAATTCTGTGTTGCTGTCTTGTGATTTAAAATCTGCACCTATTAGTCCTCTCTGCGTAAAAGTGAACCTTTCGCCGAGTCGGACAACTGCATCGCTGTTTTTCTACCGAAAATATATGGCAATGATAAAAAAAACCATTAACGGAGTCAAAAACCTCAACACTCTCACTGGTTCTTGGGGCCGTTCTTGCCGTTTTTGCAACTGACCTGGAAAGTTTTCGAGAAATCTAACTTCGATAAAGGCACTTTCAATAGTTATTTCCGTTTTTTGTACGATACGGATTTTCCACTAACAAAATTATTCCTTATCCCGCGTGTCATATCTTCTACATTGCTTAAACGACTAAAACGAAAATTGCACCAATACATTGAACAAATTTCGATCAAGATTACAGCCGAGGAAGATTACTTTAACAAGATTTTGTAGATGCCCCTTTCCGAATATTAAAACCCGGTAACCTTTCGAAAAATCTAAACAGATTGACAGGAACCCGCCGCCCATATCAACGATCTGGGGCCCTAGAGTTAAAGGTTCTAAAGGATGGCTTTATCTTTAAATCTGCTGGCCATTCTGCAGTCCCTCTCAGTAGATCGCTTAATCTTATTGCTTTCCCGCACAGCGTTGCAAAAACAGACCATTTACCAAATAACTTGAGGTATAGTGACCAAATCATTACTTTTCGATCACAATTAAAAAAATAAACCGCTCAAATGTTTCTAAACCATATTAATTTGATTCATGTTTCTTTTTTAACTGAAACCTGGATTAATTGCAATTTAGCATCGTTGAATAATTACAAAAAAACCACGAATAATTCTCGCTGTCCAAACAAGTTAGTCTTCGGAATAAGCTGATGCCACCGCTCTGCTGCAATAGCAACTTTGCTTTAATGACTGTTGTTTTCAGAACAAGAATGATAGTTTCTTTCAGTTTGTATTTAGAATGATTTTTTTTGCAATGACCACAAATTGAAATGTTATTTTTAAATGACTTTGAAATTTGCTTGTTAAACAAGAAACTCGATATTTAGGTTACATGTGCGGACATAACTGTCGTTATTTGTTAAAAAGGTGTACATCATTCCTTTTGCAGAGCATATCATACGACGAACGGCATTTATTAATATAAAATGACGCCCGTGTAATAATCCGGCCTTCTCAATAACAGCAATAAAACTAAAATCTAAATTTTAGATTCATTACAAAAAAATGTGTATTGAAGGAATTCCGACTTATCGCTGAAATCTGGCGCGAAAAGATGTTTGTGTTCCAAAGGCCATAAGATTTAAGCGTTCAACTATAGATCTGTTCTTATCCTAACGGCCCAACCGAATATAGGTAAACAGAACGACCACTTCGTATGTTCGAATCGGAGGGTATGTCCATTTATCGATTTAAACAAACGTTTATAAATCAGTGCACTACAAAGCACCCTCCTTAGAAATGTAGTCGTAAAACGACGGCATGGCTTAACAGATATAAGTGAAAAGGTTGGTTGGGAAATGTACTCGGCGTCTCGAACGAGTTGTTAAAGGAAAACGGTTGCGCGTTGGGATGTTTCAAGACCTACAGGTTGATTGTCCTTTGGTTTACGATGTGGGAAAGGATTTTTCGAGTTTCGTTTACATGTAGGGTCAGAAATTGTGGTCGCAATTAGGGAACTCAACGAAGCACGGACTGGGGTAAAATTTTAACCCACCGGCGCTTCCTCCACGAAATCTGCCTTGAGACGATCGACGATGACTGTGTCCTCGACGCCGTTCATCAGCACTGTGAAACAAATTTGCCGTACGTTTTTTGACCTCAGAAGAGCCATCGTAGGGAAGCGTGAGAGGCTGACTTACATTGTCGCAGGGAACAAAAACATCGGAGCACTTCTCTAGCGCCGGATCCAAATGTGAAGGTTGTGTAGGTAGTCCTGGAGCGATTGGGCGCATACACGCTTTATGCGCGTCAAGAAATCGCTAACGGCGTTCTGATTGGCGGGGGAATCGGCGGCGAAAAACTCCCCAGGTAATCTAAACGTTGTCTCAAATACCAGCTCGGCTGGGCTACTTCGCAGGTCAGGCCTGATCGTCGATCGGGTACTTAGTAGGGTCATTGCAAGATTGTCCACCCCATCGTTTCTGCCATCTCTAGCTTTGAGGGCTGCTTTAAGCTGCCGGTGAAACTTCTTGACCATGGCATTAGTAGCTGGATTGTAAGCTGTCGTGCGTAATCTCAGACAACCAAGGAATTCGCACATTTTGCGGAACGCGACGGACTCAAATTGTTCTCCGCGATCAGTTGTGATAAAGCGCGGAGCTCTTAACACGGCAACCCTTTTGTTAAGGAACGCGTTGATTACGGTCTCGGAGGTAGCGTTTGGTGTTCTAACGTCCTTCAAGAGACCTTTCCATGTTAAGCGACAAGCAATTAATTTCACTGATGCCTTGGGACCAGGTTAAAGCGAGGGAGTGGATTGCATCGAAGACAATACGTCGAAAATGGACAAATACCAGATCGGGGATGTGTCTTCGAGGTGTCGCATATAATCGTGATCGCTGGTTTGGGCAACAAGAAAACTGTATTACTTGATGGGCGATTATTATTTCCAACTCGTGCTTCTTGTTGTGCTTGAGCTAAAGCCTTGTAGTCGATATGGGGCGTTGTGGTCAAACCATTGATTTTGATACGCGAAAGGCCATCAACGACTGGGTTGTTGACTCCCTTAACGTGCCTGAATTCAATGTTAAATTGCGACAGAAAATCCAGTTGCCGTATTTCTCTCTCCGCGTACTTGGCAGATGATGAACAAGAAGCCTAAATATGTGGTAAATGCTAAGTAAAAACCGTTACACTTGAAGCCTCAGCCCAATGTCGAAAGTTGCGGATATCTGCATAAACCGCTAATAATTCGCGCCCGGAAGTTCTACAGCATTATCGTCGCCGAGAAGTCGAGAAAAAGGCCAGTGGTTGTTGGTAGAGGCACAATTGGGTATGAAGCGGCAGTAAAATTTTATAATTCCTGAAACCGACGAAGCTGGCGGCGAGTCTTGGGGACTGGGAAACGTGATATTGCCTTCACCTTTTCAGGCAGGAGTAAACATGCTTTGGAAGTAATCAGGTGTCGAAGGTACTAAATTGATGACAAGGCAAAACAACATTTTCTCTTGTTAATTACTATGCTGTTGTAATAAAGACGCCAAATAACCTTTTCTACGTGTGTTTGGTGTTCCTCCTGTGTCGTGCTGGCGAAAAATGGAATCGAATAAACGCTGGAAGGTCTGGGCGGCGTTCTGCGAACCTAACGGCATTCGTAAGAACTCGATTAACCCAAATGGTGTTTTGATGGAGGTTTTTTGAATGTCTTCTGATGCGACGGGAATTCAGAGATAGGTGCGCGTGAGGTCGGCGGTTGAAAAAAATATTTCTTCTGTGAAGGGAGGCAACAAAATCTTGGATATTAGGAATTGGGTAATTATGATTTTCAGTTACTGAGTTAAAGGCCCGGAAATCACCACAGGGCCTCAAATTTCTTTGAGTCTGTTTCGCGACCATGTGTAGAGGAGAGGACGGTCTAATAATGCCACGAGCCAGCATTTTATCGAATTCCGTTTTGGTTATTCGTCTTCTCTCAGGGGCTAGTCTGCGGTAACGGCAAGATTGTGGGGGACCTCGGGTGCGTATTTAATTTTCGACATCGTGTTTAACGGGAACGTCCGGGTATCGTAAAAGGAAGGAGCGATAGGGGCACATCGGTTTGTCTGTTGAATGCTTGAAGTAAGACAGTATGGGGCAACATATGCAACAAGTCACACGTGTATTCGTGTCGGCGTTCACCAGGCATCGTTTTCGTATATTTGGATACAAATTAAACGCGTGTAAAAAATGAGCGCCGATTATGGGAGGTGTAATATCCGCCACTATAAATGTCCAGGACAGCGGTTGCTTGAAACTTACGTGCAGGGAAAATTTTCGTTTTTTTCAAATCAATCTTGATATAAGTCGAAATTAAAGACTAGTTTATGCTCTTTCGAATCTATTTCTTTCTCAGTACACTATCTTCACATTGCTCATAATGATTTATACATTTTCGGATTAATAATCATTTCAAAATATTCTGTAAACATTCTCATTGAATCATTCAAAAGTCTTTTTTTATTCCTTATTCTGTTTACATAAAAACCTCGGCGTAAACTCAACATTAACAGACAAAAAAAATAAATTCGTTAAGTAAGCGTGACAATCGTTGTCAATGTTAGAGAAATTCCCCCAATCACAATTGACAAGCTGGGTGACAATCTAAGAACAAGCTTTCTAGTCCCTTCAGGTTCTGTAGGTTAAGCATAAAAACGTCGCAACCTCAAAATATTTTGAAAACCCGAAAGGTTATTTAAGTGTCGCCCATTTTTATAACTGAGCATCATGCAAGAATGGACGAAGCGTTTTACGGTTTGACCAATGCACGCAATGTTGACATATATAGAAAAATCGGATTTATTGGGGTGCATGGGTTGCCGATTTGAAGTACTACCTCTAGGCGTGGCTTTTGTCATGCGCTAAAGGCATATTTTAAAATAATTCAAGTCTTGACATTTTACTAGGGATTTCTTATTGATATTACATTCCTAGACTAATTACAATAAACCAAAAGCGGACAATTAGGAAGAAGACGAAATAAGAGAACGTAAACATTACAGTAAAGGCTTTAGCAATGTTTAATTTTTGATTCAGATAAAAAAGTAATTTGCTCTATAAGGTGTCAAGTTCACATTGTATGTGCTAGGGCCTCTTTCTTTATACAAGGAAACCTTTTCTTTATATTGCGCATTGATTATCAAAAAGGTGTATTATATGACGTACGTGGCATTAAATGTCATTTGAACGTGTGGGGTATATTCAGAGATATTTTTTTGGAATTTAACGCAGTAGATTTCTAATTTAACTGTTAAATAAAAAAAGTATTGATGTGCCTGAGTTATTATTCAAAAAAAACAATTAATATCTTCAATTCTCGATGAATCTTCTATTTCACTGTGTGGGGATTTATATTCAGAGCCTATTAGCCCACTTTAAAAACTTGGTCGTAACACCATAATAAATTGTCCTACCTGGCATCCCTTCGCACTGCCCCAAGAAAAAGTGTAATTTAAGAAATGCCGTTGACACAACCGACTTTTAAGTATTTGCTTATTCTGACGTCGATAAGAAAATATACAAAAGGAATATCTCCGATTTCTGTTCGATACACACTGCCAACTTTTAAATCATCTGTTTAATCCTCCTTCTCCAAAATCTTGGCAATGAGTGTTCAAGACGATGTCTCTGCCGCGGTTCTTACATTTTGATAAACTCTGTAAACCTATTTTCTGGGTAAATCGGCCCGACAAACAAATGTTGTATTAATTTATTCTGTAAGGTAGCTTTCCTTGTTCTTTGGAAACGCATAGCGATACATAACCACACAATAAGCATCGTCAAACGGACTGCTACGTTTTCTGCGGATTCGGCATATTATGCGCCCTCTTTCGAAATCCATGTTAGAATATCCAAAATCGAGGTTTCTAAAGAAGATTTCCTGTAGTGTACGGATTAATACACCTTTGTTTAAAACGATAAATTGACACACCTCCCGATTAGTCTTGATTCCTTATATTCGCTGGGCTCATTTGGATAAGAACATATCTATTGCCAACCCTGCATACGGATAATATGCTCACTTATGTGGTATTTTTTGCACAACTATTTATTGAAATAATCATACTTTTTTTAAATCATAACGCGCGTGGATACATGGTTATTTCAAATAAATTATGAGGAGCTTTGACACGGAGGTTATTGGTTGAGCCTTGGCGATTGTGGATTAAGGCATTTTTTAAGTATATATAAAGTGTGTTAATGACCTCTAGATAAACCGCAAGATATTCCTCGACGCAATAGACGACGACTATCCTATTTAATGTGTAGATTGACGTTGGCTTGTCACATGTTTTGACCCCATTACCACTATAGAGCCACAACAAATATTATTAATATTAAGATTGCATCCAACTAATTAAATCCTGTTTAAAATGTAAATTGGCAAGCCTGTTAACACATTTAAATATCGTCCATATTTTGAATCGTTTAAACAATAGAGTTTTCTTTAAAAATATATATGATTAATTTAATGTCTCTTGATTGAGTTTGGCAATGTCCGTCAGTATATTTAATACCAGCAGCAGCGCCGTACTTTATAAAGATAACTGATTTCGGGTAAATTCCCGTGTATGTAATTCTCAAACGCGTTAAAAAAACAACAGCGCGTTTAAGGTAACCGCATCGCTTATCCCACCCTTGAAAATAAAAAAAAATCATCCAGAATTGAAGAAAAAAAGGTATAATGGAATCAAAGAACTTTAATCAGAATCTATTGTAAAGCAAAATAATTTTTGTTTGATGGTGGCGACTAGAATACCTCTATTTTTCTCAAACCTTCTAATAAAGTAAACGAGACCGTTTGCTCCAATTATCGAGGCATCAGTAAAATCGGCATGGGCGCTGAGGTACTCACAGCACTCTTGTTTAATTTCTCCACATTTGTAGCCGTAGATAGAGAAACCCCGGTTTTTTGAGTAACTTTGGTTATTGGAGCGGTTAATATCTCTTCATCAACGGAAATTTAAATAATTAAATAAGACGCAATTCAGATGTGCATGAGATCCGCGTTTGGGAACACTTTGCTTATAAGATATCCAGAGGCACCCACCGAGAGGTCTTACAGAGCCAGTAACGGATAAGCGGAAACATTGTGCACTTCATTGTTCGGGAGACCCTTTTGTTACTTATCAATTATGCTTGTTAAGTTTCTTAAAGAAATCTATTGCAGCAGCGTTTTGTTAAATGTTTCCTTCGTTAATTACCGTGCAGACAACCACGGCGGATAAAAAGGCAACATCGTCGCTTATACTTCTGGGTCTTTTAATACTCTATCGTATCCCAAAATCGTCGATTAAAAAAACTAATATTTTGTTGATTGCAGACACCTATCAAATGCTCTTGTTCCACTTGAATCCAAAGTCGTTATTTTCATCTCGATCATTAGTCACGGTGAGGAATTAGAAGTTAGAAATTAAAACAGCTTCCTTATCAAATGGCATTTAATTATTTTAAAAAGCTTGAAACCTTTGTTAAACACTAATAGCTGTATTAATAATACGAACGCAAACTGGGAAAAATATTCCCCCCTTTTTCAGACAAATTGTTCCGGGCCCCTGCAATTATAGAAACGATTTTCAAGTCGGTTTTCCGCTGCAATTATTATCGAGACTTTTTCAGCCACCGATTGTGCACGGTCTACAATTTCTAAATAAACTTAGAATTTTCTTTTGTAGAATTTATAATGCAGACTATTTTTGATTTAATCATTTAATAATTAATATGTTAATTTAGATTCCTAAAAAGCTGTTGAAAAAGGTCAAAAGGAATGTTTGTATAGAATACAGAAAACAAAGTTATTTGATTTGCCGAGTGTCAAGTGAGCATTTTACATTTATTATTAAAAAAATGTATACGCTGATCGAGATATCTCTTGGTACAGGGTATAAAATTTTTTTGATGGGGCACACGACCCTTTATCTAAAAGTAAATTAACATTTTTTTTATATATGCACGTTAGTAAGGTTCGCTGTTTGAAAGGGATATTGGAAGCTCTTTGGAAATTTAAACGCCAGTTGTTTACAGATGCCACATATCACTTATTAGCGACATGCAAAATTGAAGAATCTCAAAGGCGTGTGCACGATAGAAATAGAAAAATTTCAGAATCAATTTACCGACACTACTAATTAAACGGCTAAAGTATTTTATATCCATCGATATAACGAAGCGTATACTACTTTTGGAATGATCAACGACCAAAATAAAATATTTTCATGTAAGCGTCATGCACAGTCGAATTTCAGGTTTAGTTTTTTTCCGAAGACGTTCTCGTTCATTTGACATAGGGGGCGTTACTGATCCTATAAAGGCTGAATTAATATTCTAGGACCGCATTCAATGACCAAGTGTATGAGTTATACATAGCTGGCTGCAGACTCCCATAACTGAAATTATGAATTATTGATTTATATCTTGAGGTGTCAAACGTGCACCTTTGCAATAATAATGTGATAGAAAAATCATATTTTGGGGCTTGTTTTATGCAAAGTATATAAGGATAAAAAACCGAATAGTACATGTGGCTGCAGTTTCGTTAGGTCGATGTCGATACTCCGGGACTATTGTATCGTGGTGGATAACTTTTCTGCCGGTATATTTCTGAGTAACGGTTAACTTTCGATAGCGCACAGCAAGTTCAAGTAATACCGATCAAGCGAATGCAACTTTAAGGGGATATTATTTCTTATTTATAATAATGTAGTTTCTGTAAGCACAATATTTGAAATAACATATTTTATACTTGGCGTTGAAATGCAAGTGTTATAAGAACCACGAAAACAAATTCGTTTCGACGATAAGGAAACACGTTCGGAGTTAAAAGGACTTCATTCACTCCAGCAGGACAGAGAGTAACGAGGTCAGGGAAAAGACAGGGATACTGGTAACAACTCTGGTACATCTTCCGGGGTAAAGGGCAACGGCTTTGGTTCTTCAGCCGGGGTTACGAATGACGACTTCTGACCCTGCTTCAGCATCGATGCGAAAAGCTTCTCGGGAAACGTCTGGTCCGTCTTCATCCTGTTCCGGCGGTCGAGCTAACGTCTTCTTGCCACCATTTCAGTGAGCTTCTCTATCTGGACTTCCAACCGGCGCAGCCTCTCCTCTGTAGCCACTTTAACGTCGTCTTCAGCGTCCTCGAGCGAAGATACCGGTCGACTGTTCGTCGTCGACGTCTTCGTAGTGGATCCATTTCTGGTTCGTTGACTCGAGATATTCATATTAATCCGGTTTGTACGCACCGTAATAGAATAAAAGAGACTAACCGCGTGTCGCTACACGTTTCAGAAAAGTCCTCCATTCTTAACCCCACTATTAAGTCATTAAAACAAAACCCTTAATCGAGACGAGAATTAACAAAGCTATGTTAAAGTATGTAAAAGGTTATTAAGAACATTATCATGAATTAATTAGGATATTTATCTTCTACACGTTATAATATAAATAGATAAAATATGCTGTTTTGTGCGGGTTTGCTGGACCAGAAAAATCTTTTTTCGCCATGAAAAAGTCGTTATGCTACCAGTAAGCACGGTTAATGCATTTGTATTTGGCCGACGATTACAACAAGAGACAAAGGGTATGGTTTCGAGTACAAGAAATCAAATAATATGGAATCAGCGAAAGTATATGTAAACTACAATAAAACATATTTTAAAAACTGACGAGGAATGTTCGTGCTGCAACATTTTATGCCAGAGAATCTTGCAGAAATGGATAAAAAAACGTATGACGGTTCAATTATGCCTTAGAAAGCGCCATCCGCAAATGACTACATACACACGACAAATCTAATATATTTGGGTTTATGGCGCTTATAATAATAATAATTTTGGTCGCTCTATTAAGGTCACGAGGACCAAAACTTTCACTAATTAAAAAAGGTAGTAAACTAAGTATTAAATGTGAAAATTGTCTTTAAGTTCCGGTTTCACCTGCTCTGTCTTAACAAAAAATCGATACAAATAATGAATGATCGAATTGCGATATTCTGCCGTTCATGTTAGTATTTAACGGTATAGTCTACGCATTTTTTGAAGAGATTTGCATTCAGATAAACTGGAATAGAGGGGATGGGCGGAGCATTTAGTGAACAATTAATAAAGTTGTGTTGAACGACGATTTCTTGGATAGAAGGAATAGGCAGACCACTGGAAAACGAGATTATTTTAAAAAGTCTATAAAGGGTTAAAAAGTAGAAACATTTAAGGCCAGGGAAAAATACTGGAGAACAATTGACAATAAAAAAAATAATACAGGCATAGAAAAAGGTTTTTATGTTGCTAGAGCTTAAGCCAAGTCTCCTGAACCGACGAATTAGTAACCAGAGGCGACGATATCCACATGATAACTCCATGATAACTGATTGTTAAAAATTACGCCGGGGAATTAAGATTTTCAGCTCGAAGCGAAATTATGAAGTGAAGAGATTTCGGGAATCTAAACAGCGGCTTTCAGGGAAAAGGTCATATAGATACATTGATAAAACATACCTAGACTTATTACAATGAACCAAAAGCGGATAATATAGAAGAAAAAATAGAAAACGTTGACTAAACAATTAATCGCTTTAGCAATCACACGACAGCAGAAAAGAATACAATCGAAATCGTTCGTGTG